>JBBPFP011084732.1:0-12368 GCA_037974795.1 Kaempferia galanga | reverse complement strand
ATTCCCTGTAAAACGTTACCTGTTTATGACATTCTTATACCTTTCCCCAAGTGCACATATCACTTTTATGTTTGTCAGGCTTTAGGAGTTTCCACCATACTAAAAGTACAAAGTATATCCTTTAATACTTGATCTTCTGATAACCGATATGCTAGGTGCCAACGTAGGTAGGTAAAGTCGGTGGGATAGGGAAGCTTCCACTGTTTTTGTAATCTGCCCGCTCGGGCGAGTGTTCTTATTAGGCCTGATTGGGCATAGTGTCCGGTCGAATACTTCGGTAATGTATGTTAGCTCTCTCGTCGAGGTTGTTTGGTTGCTCGATCAACTCAGTCAGCTCGACTACTTGATTGGCTTTGTCAACTCTCTCGGTTCGGTTGGCTCGACTGCTTGATCAGTTCGGCTCGGTCGGCTTGGTTGGGTGCTTGTTTGACTAACTTGGTCGTCCTTGACCCAGATTGCCACCTTAGCGGTTTCCTGACTCTGACCTGACTTAGGAGCCCTACCTTATACGTCGTATCACAAACTATTTCAAAATAACTAAAATGAACGGGCTCCCGTGCAAAAATTCCCAACCCTTGTAATTTTGCATAATTACCCTACTATAGAATGGGTGGGAGTTGGGTTAGATTTTATATTATTTATATTCATCCATATTTATTAAATTCATCTTGATACTCAATTCTATATCCATAGGATATTTAACTTTTAATCCCATCCATATCCCCATATCCATCAGAAAATTATATATTCATATCTCACTCATGATCCGATTAATATTTATGATTCCTTTTTTTTTAAAAAATAAATTATTTCAATGAGTATTTATTAAAATTTAAAATTCTTCTATTCCACACGCTCCTATAATATTAGAATTTACCGTGAAAAAGAAGATGAGACATTCATGAACAGACAAAGAGATGAATTAAATTATTTTAAAGCGAAAAGTGAACTAAAATTTTTCCCAATAATAAAAATTAAGATAAATATATATATATATATATCGGTAGAATTTTACCATATCTATCTAAACTCAAAAATACCCCTACATAAATACTCAATTAGTTAATCAGATTTAAAAATTTACTCCGTCCTATTTGAGTCAATATCATTTTCGGGAGAAAATTACCATCCCAAATAAGCCAACTCATGACTATCGACTTATGCATCTCTGTTTACATTAAGTTTGATATTAACGAATAAAATTTTATTTATATTTCATAAACTAGGCAGAGTAAAATGTAATATTTTAAATTATGAAAAAAAAGGTAAACGGCAATTTTTTTCTCCAATAAATAAAATATATTGAATAATTAGATCAAGTCTTCGCAGTGTTTGGACGGAAGTTTCGTTGCAGTCAAAAATCTTGCACGAGACAGCACCAGGAGCACAGAGGAAAGCAAGCTCCGACTTCTCGTTTCGCGATCACGGGAATCCCCTGCCCTCCTTGCCTTTTACCCTTCGCCCCGCCTTCTCCTTCACAAGATCCGGCCTTAACCCCTCCCTTTTTCCTCCCGTCGCTGCTGGAGAAAGCCCTTGGCATGGAGTCCGCCTCCGCCGCCGCCTCTGGGGAGGGCAACATCAGGAGAATCCTCACCCATGGCGGGCGATACGTCCAGTACAATGTGTACGGAAACATATTCGAGGTCACCGCGAAGTACGTGCCCCCGCTACGCCCCATCGGCCGCGGCGCCTACGGCATCGTTTGGTGAGTCCAAAAGTTCCCACCTTCGTACCGCTGTAGCTGCTGCTTCGAGTTCCTTGTCTCCCTGCTTGTTTTTCCTTTTTGCTCTGTGTCTGGATTGGGGTGGCTGCGAGGGCGAAGAGAGAGTGGGCTCTATTACGACGATTCTTGATGCGGCGGCATTGACATGGCATTATGAAGGAGACAGACCCAAAGAGTTTTCTTGAGGCAATAATTATATATTGTAGCAAATTATGACACTTGTGTGCTGGCGGTAGTTAGATGATCTTGAAATCGAATATTCCCAAAGAAAGTTTTCAGGCTTGGGATGATAGGCAGCAAGTTTCTTTCTTAACCTGTTCTATTTACAGGATGTTGTGGTTGCGTTTACATACATTTGGGGACCGTAGCTTTTATCTTGAAATCTTTGAGGAATGGATTATTCATGCCATTTGTATAATTCAGCTACTGCTTTCTGTGAGCTTCTTCTTATTGTCTGATCATATTAGTGGGGTTTTGTCTATGATGCACAATTAGCATGCTAGTCTTTTACTATTTTACTTAGCAATCTGACATGTGATTTTATGGTCTACTGATAATAGTGGCGACTTGTAATCGGACCTTTTTCTGTATATTTAGTATTTGAAGATTGCTAATTTGTTATTGGGCTAGTCAACTTACTATGTTTAAATTAAGTGTTTCATGAGTCTGTTTAGTTCTTTTGCTGTGGTTGACTATAGCTACATCAGTCCCTAGCTCTAGCTGGCTGATTTTGTTCTATTCCCTCATGATGAGATATAAAACATGTGCCGGAATCTTGCGTGCTGGTAAAGCATAAATAGTTTCCGGTGTTTTGATGGTGCTTATTCCTATTGACAAAGGATTAGTACGTTTTAATCAATTTCAAGTGTACTGGGTCGAAATAGAGTAGCATACAAAGTGAGACAACATTTGTCCCCTCACAAAATTTCCACCATAAATTTCTCTACATGATGCAAAACTTCCTACACAAGCTCTTTGTTTTTTCAAAATGTATCATTTGGTTTTTGTTACAACCCTTGTGATGAATGGTCAAAAAGCTGGAGGGTGTGTGTAGAGGGGATGAACAGTGATTATTCCGTGATGTTAGCTCGTGCACTTTCTAATGGCTTAGCAAGGTCTAATGGAATTGGTTAGCTCAACGGAAATAAAACAATAAGAACACACCAATGCTAATACGTCCGATATACGCCGTTTGGAACTTTTGTTCCTACTCCACGGTTCATGAGCCTTTGATGGGTTACTTTTGAAAGTCCCACTTGTTTTTTTCTTTCTTAAACTTCTTTCCAAGGCGGAGAAAGCTCTTACATGGCGATTACAATAAAGCTTAGAATGAGCGGAAGAGAGTGAACAATTGAGAACAAATGATGAAAAATATAGGTTTTGAATGTTAGCTTCAATTCTCTCCCTTGGACTCTTTATATAAGCTCCAAACACCTTTAGTTATTCTTTACTATTATGTTATGCCGATCAGTTGATTGAAATGTACCATTAGTCGCTTGATGTAGTATAGTAATCAGCTTATCAGACCGTTGTTGCTTGCCAGATTAATGACTCTCTTCAGCTTTTCTATTGTAGCATCATAGGGTAGGAAGTTGCCATATTCATTGACTGATCAACTTGAGTTATTTGTAGGTGACCACCTTTAGTTGACTAGAATGTCTCATCAGTAGACTGACCCAGGCTCAACAGCTTGTCTATTCGCTGGCTAATTCACTTGAATCAGCCACTTGGTTGATTCATCCACTACGCAATTGAAGACCTCTTTTAGTCAATCAGATTGTCAACTACGACCATCCTAGTGGTTAAACCTTTGCTTAAGTTGAAGATTACCTTTTCGTAGTTACAATCTCTCAACTCATTTAAGAGTTTACCTTACAACTTCATCATGAGGGGAAAAAAAGAAGAAAAATTGGAGGGAGGGTAAAATTGTGAAAAACTCTCTCTAAATTTTCTCTATGTTGCTCTCTTTCAAATAAAAGTTCTTTTCAAATTTATTTTAATTTATATTTTTTTTATCTTAGGAAAATCCCTCCTCCCTTTTGCCTTTGGTAAAGAAAACAATCAGAAACAAAATATTTCTTTTAGTAAGGTTTCTCCGCTCTTCTCTATCAGCTTCCTTTATAAGAACAAGGGCTAAATGTACGCCTTGTTGACCCTACTCTTTTTTTCTTTCCCTTTAGCTCCTTGTCTTACCAATCAACTTGATCATGTGCCTATCCCAATATTTATTAGTTTTCATCAAAAGGATAAAAAGATTTTAATTGTTTTACTTATACTCTACAATACTTTTAAGCATGTAAGTAGGAGCCACAACAAGTAGGGTACTCATGACTTTCTCCCTACCCATAGGATTACCCACTTTGTACATCTATATCCCTACTTATCTCATACATTATGGACATCTGTTCCATTGCAACCTATGGGTACTCGATAAAACCTGTATTTGACATTTAACATATCTTGATACCTCTATTTAAATACAATGACAAATTTGACCTCTAAAATTAATTAATTGAATCCATCAAACGTAAAATATCTCTAGAAGTATGTAAGTAAAGATTCAATAATGATATCCCCTACAAAATCACAATATCCATCAAATTTATGTAGAGCATACATGATAAATCTTGCAAATATGGAAATAAATATAACTATATATAGCTACCCATACCTCAAAACCATCCATACCCATGTTGAGTATCTACCATTTCACTTAAACCCTTCCTATGCTTGTTTCACACCTACTTAAACCCCATTAAACAAGTTGGATAGCCATGATTATCTGATAAATCTGCCCTAATGCAGCCCTATATATAAGAAGGGTTGATACCATGCTCTCACTGCGTATGCTCTACCAAATATAACTCAGCAGCTTTCAGAATAGTAAAGTTATAATCAAATAGTTCATATTTTTTTGTCTATGCTGCAACAGCTGGTTGGGAAAAGCATATGGGTTCAGTATTGATTTGTTCTTGGTTATTTTCTAATTGTGTCTTTTCAATAAATACTTCTGCCAACAATTTCCAAAGTCAGGATTGCATTATGGGATTTTTTTCCTTCACTTTTTTGTTGCAGAATAATTTACTTTTTGATGAAGCTATTGATATTCTTTTTCTTCTAAACTACCAATATTGAATGGAGCTATTGGTTCCCCTGGTCCCTAGTGCTGCAGTAAATTCCCAGACGAATGAAGAGGTTGCCATAAAGAAAATTGGCAATGCATTTGATAACAGAATTGATGCCAAAAGAACCTTGCGAGAAATCAAACTTCTTCGGCACATGGAACATGAGAATGTAAGTTAAGTGCAAATTCAGCATGATTCTTCACATTCTAGATTCTCTATAGCTGTTTATGGCACTGAGGTGCTTCAACTGAATTACACTTTTTTTTCCTAGTTCTCTTCTCCATAAGTTACTCATTGTCATTAGTTCGCGTTAGTTTAGTTTTCAAAAAGAAATATTCACATTAGTTTTACATTTTGTTAGACTTCTGATAATCATCTGCTTCATAACCATTTTCCAACATTTTTCACTTCATACCATTGAGGTTAGAAATTAATAATCTAATATGCATTCATGTTCATAGATCACAATAAAGGATGGATATTGCTTTTGCTAAATGCTAATTCAGTGCTTCATATATCCGCGAGATCTTCTAGCATTCCATCTGGAATACTTAATGTGGCTTCAATTATTTTAAAATCTTTTAGCATATAGCCAAGAACACTTCATATGATATTTTCGCATTCTAATTTTAACCATAGAGTGCAACCATAATTGAAATGTATACACTTGTCTCACACTGTGGGATAATAAGAAGAGAAATATTTTACTTTCCAGAGAAGCAGCTGCATAGAGAGAAGTAATTGTGAGGTTGAGATTGGTATCATTTTCTTTTGCTTATTCTTAATATCCGCTGGTTATGTCCTTCTAAAACTTCTGAAAAGATATTGCGTTTGTCCAAACTAGTATTGGACAATTAAACTGCAAAGCAATGTCTATCCATTTGTAAACTCTTGTTTAAGGTTGATTGTCACCTAATCTCATGATAATTCATTAATTATCTTTTGGTCGGACCCTTTTGGTCAACTGACTGATGGTAGTGCCCTTGTTTTCTATGTTTCCTATCTTAATTAGTAGCCATCATAAAGAAGCTTACGTGTTATTTTATAAATATTTATTATTTGTTTGTTGGTCTTTAGTACTTTTTTTCATTTCCTCTCTAAAATGATGAGCACAACAGACCCATTGAGGCATTTCTATGAATTAGAAGATGATGAAATGTAGAGCATTAGGAACTATACTCTAGAATGATAGCATCAAGCCATCCATGGTTTGGGCATCCCACATGATTACTTGATTATAGTTGACCATGGTTTCATTTTATCTATGGTTGCTGCTTCTAGCTATGCCTCTTTTCAACTTATATCTTCGAAGAGATTGGTAGAGGCGCTGTATTGATATTGCTTTCTTGTTTGGAACAATATTCTTCTCTACGTATAGATGATTCAGACAGGTTTGTTTCATATAATTTAGCAGGAGTTGTTTCCTATAAACAAGTCTTAGTTCTTTTGTTTTTGTTTTAGCAGTTAATAACTTAGGGTTGACAGGTCATTTCTAGCGAAAGGAATGGGATGGTATTGCTACTTACTGCATGTGTAATCTTCTATATTGTGGTCGAGTAGTATTGTGTTATACTTGGAGAAATAACTAAACTGATTCTGTATTTATCGGAAAATATGATTTGTGTCGATACTTTTTCCTGCAAGCTCTGGATTCAGATGTCCAGTTAAAGAACTGCAGAATCTAGTTATTAGTGTTGTGTCTTCGTATTCCACTTTTTCTCAATAACATATTTCAAGAAGATTCTTGCCAAATTATGTTCATTATCATTTTTAACTCTTTTGGTTTGACTGAATTATTTCTAGACTTTGCAAAATAAATATTTTCTGCCATTCACATCCTTGCTTGATAATTGTTGCTGAGTTACTTTGTAATTGAATTTTCATTCTTGCCAAGAGTATCTTTATTGTAGGTCATTGCAATTAAGGACATCATACGCCCTCCAAACAGGGAAAACTTCAATGATGTTTACATCGTTTATGAATTAATGGATACTGACCTTCACCAGATAATACGCTCCAATCAAGCATTGACAGATGACCATTGCCAGGTTTGATGCTAGCAATCTTTGCATGCAAGATTTGCTTGGAAGAGGAATATAATGTTATTTTAATCCTATGCAATATTTGAGATGATCATATAGGTTTTTGATAAATCTTAAAATTGACATACTTGTTCGGCCAAAAAATACCCTTCTTGCTTAGTTAGTGGGTGTTTTAAGAGTAGTACATTTCATCAAACTAAGAACAATCAATCCTTTCTGTGGTTTCTAATAAAGTTCTCCAAGGTTTTTTATATTTGACTCACCTTGCCACTTTATTTACTGTACCTGTAACTGTCAATGCATGCAGTTCTTAAAAGGCTAATGTGCTTATTCTTTTGCAATGAAGTTTCTTTGTTTTCCAAACACCTTAATATTTCTCTTTCATCAAGCAGAACACCAGACATCTGGATTACAGTTATGATGAATCTCTTGTTTGAAATAAAAGGTCTTTTTTTGGCATATATTGGAGGCACAGCTACCAGTATTGATATTATATTATATTGGTAAAGGCAGCAAGTGATTCCAAATGTCTGTCAATAACTATACCCTTAAACAATTTCCTTACCAAATGAGCTATCTAGTTGATACAAATTATAAATGAAACTAGAAAAGAGTTTCCATCCCAATTAGAAGGGTCATATTTGGAGATCTCATTCATTTTTTAGATTGTTGCCATACACTAAAAGAATTAAATAGCCCATTTAATAACAAAAATACTTTAGAAAAGTATTACATGTGTAATTCCATTTTCTATTTCTATGAATAATGGAATTAATCTTTTAAGTTCTTTAATAATTCATTTTAATATATAATCATATACACTTCATCTAACAGTAATCCAGGCAATCTGACATTGTTGCATCAAATAATTGTGAAATAGTAAGAAGTAAGTTTCCTGGTCTCTTAAATGATCTAAAACTACGATACATTATATTCTCTTTTTATTGACTATAGAAGATATTGATGATAACATTGGGAATTTATCCAAATCTTTGTTCTTGACTTAATCTCTAATTTAGTACTTCCCTTCTGTTATGACGAGTTTCTTTTGACACCCAGTTCGAAGTTAAATTGCTAAAACATACTTCATATACTAGATTCTGTTTAGACTTTGCTGCAGCAAGTCAAGGTTTAAAATTTCTGTAATTGATGCCACTTTGGTATTAGCTTAAAACAGTACCATCTCAGCACCAAACCTGCCAACACTGACATGATTCTGACCATGCTACATGTTCTTGGTTCACCTTTTGATCACCTCATATTTCTTTTCTTTAATTCTGAAAACATGGATATAGCAATTTTACTGTCAGTTGAATTAAAATATTTATAGAAATATTAAAGTAAAACAAACATCCCACACTAAAATTATAAGTGTAGTTATTTAGAATTAGATCTAAGTTAGTTTTAATTTTGTTTTAAACAATCTAAATTGGATTCCGCAGTTACATTTTTCTGCTTGATATGGGTGGGCAGAAACCAGGGTTTTTGTCACCAAGTACTGGTATTACACGTAGTTGGCATGGCGAGACTTCTCATTTTTGCTGTGATGATTGATCTCAATTTGGGTTCATAGGAAAATGCTTATCACTCGTACCGATTGATTGACATTTTAAACCGTGCTTTGAGTAGTTATCTTTTCAAGATATAATTAATCATATGGTGAGATGATATAGACATGTTCAAGGCCAGTCAAGCATATCACTTGTACTGATTAAATGGATTTCACATTAGTGATAGAGGGAACATTAACAGTATTATAACCTTACATAGAACATAAGATTCATGTAGCTGATCTCAAGT
Source organism: Kaempferia galanga (assembly GCA_037974795.1). NCBI lineage: Eukaryota > Viridiplantae > Streptophyta > Magnoliopsida > Zingiberales > Zingiberaceae > Kaempferia > Kaempferia galanga. The sequence goes on along the minus strand of JBBPFP011084732.1, from coordinate 3,678 downwards.
TTTGAGATAGCATATCACTCGTACTGATTGATTGAAATTTTAAACCATGCGTTGAGCAGTTATCTTTTCAAGATATAACTAATCATGTGGTGAGATGGTGTAAACATGTTGAAGGGTCATCAATATATTCTATTGGTAGGATTAAATTGATTAAATTGAAAGTAGAGATTAGTGATAGAGGGAACATTAATTGTAACAGTCTTGCATTGACCATATGAAAGTTGAGATTCGTGCAGCTGACATCAAATTGTTGAGATAAATTCAGTTCAGTTATGAAAATGTTAATCAGTGTAGTTTTCTATTGTATGCATGGTAACTTGCAATTCTAACTAACAGTTTTTGTTTCTTGACATTATCTATTATTGGCAGTTCTTTCTCTATCAGTTACTAAGAGGGCTGAAATATGTGCACTCTGCAAATGTTCTGCACCGTGATCTTAAGCCTAGCAATCTGCTCTTAAATGCAAATTGTGACCTCAAGATTGGAGACTTTGGATTGGCAAGAACAACATCTGAGACAGATTTCATGACAGAATATGTTGTCACTAGGTGGTACCGAGCACCCGAATTGCTCCTCAATTGTTCGGAGTATACTGCTGCTATTGACATCTGGTCTGTGGGGTGCATACTTGGTGAAATTGTGACTAGAGAACCTTTATTTCCAGGAAAAGACTACGTTCATCAATTAAGGCTAATAACTGAGGTAAATTTTGCATTCAAACTCTTAAATATTTATTAAATTTTCTTTTATTTTCATACAATGTTTACTCATAGATGGATCTTCTTCAAGTAAATTGCACCTGTTTTTTTACTAGGGTTTCAGTTTAGTGATGTTTACGTTAGATTTTTTTCCCTCTTTCTGCTTGGTCACTGCTAACCATCCTCAGTGCATCTTACAGCAAAAGTATTCTACATCAATAGAAAGTGCCTTTATTCCATTCTGCAACTCTTTTCATGGGGGTGGATCAAGTGATCGCTGAGTGTTGACTTTTAACTCTGAGTTAAGCCTTTCTCAATAAGTTGATGAATGATTGATTAGTTTCTTGCTTGCTTTTGCTGCATTTGTTTCTGGGCAATATTGCTTTTAGCATATATATTGGTTGGTTATGTACCATGCTACCCAATGTACTTCCAAACATCAATAAGCCAAATATGGATCTATCTCCCCAATTAACATCCCAAACTAGCATTACTATATTTGCAACTGCCCAACTACAGTGAAACTCCATTGTGACGATCGCGGCATCATTAAATCAAGATGTCCTGTGCATATGATTATTATTCTCTTTTCTGAAAAATCTCTTGCTCATGAGATTACAAGCCTCTCTAGATTGGTCAGTCATAAACCTACAAGGACGCGTATGCCAATTTGTTCTGAACCTAATAATTTTCTTACAGCAGCTTTCTTCTCATAGCTAATAATTTGACACTTCCATTGCATTTTCACATGGCAAGTTAATAGGTTCACCTGATGACTCAAGCCTCGGATTTCTCCGTAGTGACAATGCCCGTAGATACGTGAGACAACTTCCTCAATATCCGAAGCAAGATTTTCGTACCAGGTTTCCCACTATGTCAAGTGGAGCCATTGATTTGCTAGAGAAAATGCTTGTATTTGATCCAAGCAAGAGAATCACAGGTAATAATTCTAGCTGTTTTTCTTAAAGAGCCGTTTACCATTTCAAGTGTACATTCAAATACATCTTGTCGTGGCAGTTGACGAAGCTATTTGCCATCCATACTTGGCATCTCTCCACATCATCAACGACGAACCTGTTTCCCCCACTCCATTCAGTTTCGACTTTGAACATCCATCCTACACCGAAGAGGATATCAAAGAACTCATTTGGAGAGAATCACTGAAGTTCAACCCAGATCCACTTCGTTAGATAAGAATACACGACCTCAATGTTCTCAATTGTAATTATGATATTATGATCAGTCCTCCTCAAGCCTTCTCTAGCTTAGTGTTACTTGTCATTTGGTAACACATCGAAAATAAGTTGACTCAATATTCGTATTCAAGCAGTGTTTTAAATGCCTATGCCCTGTTATATATTTATCATCGAGACATGTAGTGTTTCTTTTCTTCGCTCTACTATCTACTGCAAAAAGTTGTTAATTGCAACTCCATGTTCTTGTGAAGAAGTAATCATTAAGTTATAACCACTGTAGATTTAACTTGATTTGTCATGTTTTTTTTTTCTTCCTTTCTGTGAGATCTCTCGAGTTAAAGATATCTTCTTATTTCTATTAGTTTCTGATTTGCAGCAAGACACAGTTGATATTACTCGCTGGTTTTTACATACGTGCACTCTTGGAGTTGCACGTCCTCCATGGGCGCCGGATCCGTCGGGAACGGGCACAGGCCGCCGCCGGCGCTGCCACTACCCTGATCCGCTAAGGAAGCACAGGCTGCCGGCGTCACCCCGCTTGACACCCCCTCGACGTCGGTGCAGTACCACGGCAGCTTCCTCGCCTTCCGCAGCGCGACGGTGACGTTGGAGATACAGACGCCGGTGAAGGGCGCGCCGGGGATGCCCTCCAGCCTGGCCGCCATCGTCACGTTCACCGCCGTGACGTCGCTGTAGCTGATCCCGTCGACGACGGGGACGGCGTTGGGGTCGTACTTGTCGTCCGGGTGCGACTTGTAGTTGCCGGTCATCCAGAAGACCCACTTCATGGTGTCGAGGGTCATGCGGCGGACGAAGACGTCGCGCACGTAGGCGCCGCGGCCGATCGCGGTCTTGATGCGGACGCCGGACTCGGAGCTGACGGCGGTGACGTCCTCGGCGCGCACGTCGCGAATGCCGCCCGACATCTCGCTGCCGAGGGCGATGACGGCGCTGGTGGGCGAGACGCAGACGAGGCGCCGGACGACGATGTGCTGGCTGGGCATGCCGTACGCGATGCCGTACTCGTCCCACCCGCTCTTGATCGCCACGCAGTCGTCGCCGGACACGATGTAGCAGTCCTCGATCCGCACGTTCGAGCACGAGTCTGCCATACAAAAAACAGAATTCAGAAATCGGCAATCCATTCCACGCTTCAGAACTCTTCCTCACCTGGATTGATCCCGTCGGTGTTCGGCGAGTGGACCGGCGCCAGAATTGTGATCCCCGAAATGACAATGTTGCTGCTGTAAACCGGGTGGATGTTCCACGCAGGGGAGTTGAGCAGCGTGAGGTTGGTGATGAAGATTTGATCGGAGTGCATCAGCTCGATGAGGTATCCTCGCGTGTACTTGAGCTTGTTGCCGTGGAACTTGGACCACCAAGTCGCACCTTGTCCGTCGATCGTTCCGTTGTCCCCCGTGATGATAACATCGGTGAGATTGGACCCTCCGATGAGGCTGCTGTATCGTCCGCCGGGACGATCCCTGCCTCTGCCGTAAGAAGGCAGGGGATCAATCACCGGCCACTCGTTCACGTTCTGCAGTTTCATTTGATTAGTCCTCTTCAATCAATGCAGGGACGTATTTGTTACGGGGGCAGTAGAAAGGTATACTTGGGTGGCAAGGATGACCGCGTCGCTGTGGAGGAAGAGGGTGAAGGAGCTGGTGAGGTTGAACGGGCCGGTGAGCCACCGCCCGGCGGGGACGAAGAGCATCCCGCCGCCGTCGGACGCGAACTGACCGAGGTGCGCGATCGCGTCGCCGAACGCCGCCGTGTTGGAGGTC
>JBBPFP011084408.1:0-12371 GCA_037974795.1 Kaempferia galanga | reverse complement strand
TTCGTGATCGCTTCTCGCCGACGGCTCGTTTCTCCGATCTTCTTCTCCGAATCCGGAAGAGCTTTCCGATTTGTTTGAGATTGTTCTTCCCGACGGTAAGCGTCGAGTCCAATCGTTACGAGAGATCACTGTAAATTTTTACAGTTTACATATTTAATTATGCTTTAGAATTTTCCAACAGTCCATATGTGCAATTGTACCATTATCCGTCCTGAAAGAATTCTCGTTTCTCCTCAATTACAATGCCTAAATAATAATTCCTGAAGCTATAATCAGTTTTCTACTCATGTTTAATATATGAAAAAGCCAAATTCCGTTTGGATCTTTCTTTGCATGATCTACATAGTATATCAATTTCGTTTCCACAGCAGCCAATTGTAGTTACACTAGAATAGCGAAGCAGATATGCAGTGGAGCGATGCAAAATGCCATAAGCAACTAAGAGAGAGCATAAAGGTTTGAGAGATTTTTTGCATGCTTACAACTAAGAGTGAGCTGGATCGACAAGAAATTTGGATTTTTTCAAGAGCCGCAAGAAAAGTAAAAAATAAAAATTCAACTGAAGCAGGACAACTCTCACCGAAAAGTAGCACTGGGAAGATGGAACCCACAAATTCGAGCTACCAGTATCGAAGATCACGGTGAACTTCTGCGGAGGAGTGCCAATGCCAATCTCCCCGAAGTATTTCGCGTTCATATAATTCTTGAGAGAAATGATATCCTCATCTCCGTCACTCACAACACAATCTCTGCCACATCAAACCCTTTATTTCGTTCTTCGAAAACGGCGTTGCAAGCTGCTATTTTCATCCAATGGTTTCTTCCGCAGACCAATTCGAACCAATCCATCGGAGGCGGTCGAGGCCGGGGAACCCAGATGCAGCGAAATGATCGATAGCATCGAAGGAATCGCAAGGCCACCACGCACAATCCCAATTATTACTGACGAATCCCAACAACAGATCCAAATGGATAAACCTTAGAATTTATCAAACACAACTTCGATTTTTAAGCGGAATCGAAACTAAAACACGATCCCTGAGAAAATATCCTCGATGGATACAGTAGTGACAAAAAACAAAAACAAAAGAACAAAAAGAAAAATGCAAAACGAGATTCGTACTTAAGAATAAAACACACCTTTACCGATCGAAGAAAGGATCGAAATGGATGAGAGAAATCACTGAGGCTAGCGAGACGAAGAGATCGGCTCCGCAAAGAGGCAACCCTCCGAAGTTCTCAGAAGACAATCGGATCTTCACGTATTTATATACAGCGCCAGCCGTCCATTGAGGCAACGACAGTCCCATTCAGACGCTCGCCATCGCCACGTGAGCTGGGAAGAGAGGCACGTGATTAAGTCGCACATAACGTGACTAATGTAATGTGATTATGGTTTAGTAACGTATCGCCACGAGAGAAACAACTCCGCGAGCATGAAAGCGTGTTCATGGAAAGGCGTTATGGACTTTGTAGCAGCCAAGGCGTTATAAATCTATGGAGGCCCAAATTGTCCCTTCACGGCTATTTAAATGTTCGAATAAAAGGCTTGTCAGGGGCCCATCGCCATGTGAAGGGTTATTCGGATTCGCTGAAGCAGATATAAAGCAAGACCATATCGAGCCCTAGTTCTGCGATTGGATCCCCAAATCTTAATCCGGTGAGATTCTCGGGGGGCCAACATGGCCGAGGAAATCGAGATCGCCACGCAAACCTCGACGCCGGAGGGAGGCGACGCCGGGTATTCGTGTTCATTTGCTCTTCCGCTTTCTATGACTCTTTCGATGGAATTCAAGCCTGCTGTTTTTTGTTCTCCTCGTTTTTTGTTCATGCGTCTGATTACTTGTTGCGATTTGCGGAATTACCTGGTGGCGTCTGATTACACCGGAGTTTTATTGGGAGCAAGATTAAGTCAAATGGAAGTTCCTTCAGTACTGATGTTGAGTATGCTTTTTCTTGTGTATCTGATTTTTTTTTTTCCTTCTTGATTTACGCTACAGTTGTGCAAATAAAATTTTGCCTTACGTTAGTCGTTCAAGATCGATTGACAGAATATCAAGGGCAAATATGAAGTTCCACCCCTTCCGTTGAATGATACCTCCAATCCGGATCACTCCTTATGACTAGTTTGCTTAATTTTTTACTTAGATGCTAGCCATGCCTATACGCCTGGTTGCAAATTGGATGCATTTATGTCAGTAACGCAGGGGAAGTTGCAAATTGGAACTGCAGCTGTCGTTGTTTTTTAGACAATGTTTCTCAGCAACCCCGCTAACCATAGACATAAATGGTTTTGTTCTTCCAGCCGCACACGAAGAATTTCATCTTATTGAGTTTTTTTTTTTTTGACTTAAAAGTGCTCGCACAACAAGTCTTGCACACGCCTTCATCATACTTCGAAGGAAGGAGTTATCTGTTATTGAGATAAGTACTCATGGTTCATCCTTGGTAGTTATTATGAGCGCAGGATGTATTTCAGGTGTGACATTTGGGTTTTGTGAGCTTGTCGAACATAACTAACTGATCTCATGGCGGAGATCTGATTTCTCGCCTTCATGATTCCTCCAACCATGTGTTCCATGTCTTGTTTCCCCGTGATTGTCAAAATGAGTCAGTTGTCTTTTTCAGCTCAGAACCTCAACTTCATTGCTCGTAACAGTATGTTTACCAAACCCCTCAGAATTGGAAGATGTAATCCGGAGGTAAGATAATGTATAATATTTCTAGTAGATTAATATACGTAGCACATTTGTTCCTGTTAGGATATCCTTTAAATTCATAGTACATTATGTATTGGTAAGTAACAGTAAATAAATTCAAATCTCAGGAAACCCATTAAACTAAAAATATTTAATTTTACTAGTATCTTTAACAACTTTATGAATTTGTTTCAACCGTGGTCTAACAAGCAGTCTAGCTGGCTGTTTAGGAGGTTTGGCCAAGGGACCACTTTGCCTATCCCATACATAGTTTGTATATTTAGCCATTCAATCAATCTATGTGTACAATATATGTGGGTTAGGCGAATATAAGTAGAGCATAGCCAATTTAAATGAGTCAAATGAACCAGATTTGTTTTCTTTTTTCTTTTTCTAAAATAAAAATGGATTTCTCTTATACCAAGCCCCTTTCTATCCCTTCATCCCTTTCTCACATGAAAACCTTCATCTCTCTCGTGCAGTTAAGCTGCAGATAACCTGTAGCAGATTTCTTCATCTTCATTCTCCTTCTACTGCTGTGATTTCGTCTTCTGTTATGGCAATGTCTTCATCTTGTTGTTTTTTTTCTATTGCTCATCTTCTCTCATTTACAACTCCTTTTAAAATCAGCTGCTAATAGTTGCTAGAGTTTACAAAATTATTCTGCTCTCCAAGATAAATCTGTCTTTTTCTCTTTTCTAGTTCTCATATCTTCTAGACATTACAATTGTTTTCCTTCAAAATTACTGCTAAAATAATTGTTATAGTTGTTATGTTATGTGATTTCTTGTAATGTGAAATTATGGAATTGTATTTGTCGAAATTTATGCATCACTTAATTACTTGTGAAGTTATTTTGATTGATCAAATATAGTCATTGTTAACTTTTAAGCTTAAATATTATTTTGGTGCTGATTGCATATGCCGCCACATATTGCGTATGCACTATGTAGTGTGTTGACCTCTTGCCGTCTGAAATTTTTTAAAATCTTAAATTTCACAGTCATTCACTATGCCTTATAAACTAATGAAAATTTTCTAATGCAGGCATCTGCAAGACTATAAATGTATTTTATAAAAATATAAACTCAGCTTGTTTCTTTCTTTTAGTGTCTGTATCTGGAGTTGATTGATAAAAGAGATTATATATAGCAGCTGTGCATTTTCCTGACAGTGATTTTTCTCGTATTTTAACATTCCAGACCAGTTCACTGATTCTCTGTATTCACTTCCATGATGTTTCCTTTATATCTTATCTTACATTCTATTGTTTTAGCCTTTTTTAATTTGATTTTATATGTTCTAAATAAACCTTCATCCCTTGCAGGCAAAAGACTTCCAAGGGCATCATGTCAGACATAAAGGTTGATGATGTTTCCAAGGAAACTGACTTAAACCAAAATGAGGAGGCCAATACCATGCCCTCTGCAGAACAAGAGGTGATATTATACTCACATTTTGTTCCTTTTTAGTGCCTAAATTGATGAGTGAGATTATGCATATTATTAAACCCTGAGGACTTATTTGCTATTATTTTTATTTCTGAAGTGGCATTTAGCTGTTAAAATGTGACATTATCGTGTTGCTTAAATGCTTTGTTTGTTTGCAGGAGCAAGTGATAAAGAAAAAATATGGAGGAATTGTACCCAAAAAACCACCATTGATATCCAAGGTATGATCTCTTTATTTTAAAAATGCTGAGTAAATTTGGTATTGTTAATATGACTCGAGTTTTGAGTCTATTAATAATTATCATTGTGGCTGATACTGGTTCTGACTATAGTTCACAGTAGAAATAAGAAAAAAAATCTTTATTGCAGATTATGAAAAAGTTACTGCATGTTGATACTTGGAAATTTCTTCTTGGTTTGAAGTTTAAGCCATTTATAAGTTTGCTTTGAGATCTGAAATGATACGCTCCAATCTTTGAAAAGTTTGTAAGATCAACTACTACAAGATGGTTCAACTAAGAATTCTAGAAAGTGTCAAAAATTGATCTGAATCTTACTTGGGTGGAAAAATCCAAGGGGAACAAAGGGAAGAGGAAATTACAAAAAATGTACTGCTCAATATGAAATTTTACAAATTTCTCTTTTCCTCTCCTTCTTCCTTATGGCCTTTCTTCTAGGTGGCATTGAGGGAGCACAACTAAATGTTTCAAGTGACCACAATCTGAATTAAGCTGCTTAACAATGCACCTTATTTTTAAATTTTCCTGTGGATAATAATTCAACACAATAAAGATGTCTTTTCGTAGGATCACGAGCGAGCTTTCTTTGACTCCGCTGATTGGGCATTAGGGAAGGTATTATTATCATCTGGAATTTTCATTTTCTAAGAGAGGAACATCAGCAGTCAGCCATTCTGATATCGATGTCCTCACTGCTCACCCATGTGATATTGATTTTCATCTTTTACTTGTGCTTCACAACAGCAGGGAGGACATGCTCAGAAACCCAAAGGTCCCCTTGAGGCACTTCGACCAAAGCTGCAGGTACCCATATTACCAAGGACTGTAATACTAAGTGTTCGAGTTGGTCTGACTCTTCCTTGTCAAGAAATGAATAAAATTTTAAATTGGAGGATACTCTTAACCATTGAACTAGCAACTGATATTTAATCAATAGTCATATTTTCTTATTTGTGTAATTTTCTCCAATCTGTAGCCCACACCTCAGCAGCAGGTACGTTCCCGGCGCCCAGTTTATGCCTCAAGTGAAACTGAAGGTATGTGTTTTGGTCTATCTCATTATTTTTTGCTGTCCAGCTGCAATCTTGTAACTGATAACATCATCTTTCAGATGGAGAAAATGCTGCTTCCGAGGTAGTGAATGACAATAACGATGGCACCGACGGCAGTGATCAGTAAGTTCCTAATGCGGAGTCTTCCAGTTGGGAATTTTTCTTCTTTGATGAAGTACGACCAATCCATTTTTAACTTCCTCTAAATAAGAAGTGCACATTATCTTGCATTTGGTACCATTGGTTGCACTTGTAATATGTATCCTCTAATGAACATAGCATCTGTGTTGTTAAAGTTGCACTTGTAATATGTATCCTGATGCCAACCCAACAAAGGAAATCCTGCGACTTCCGTATAATGTTAAGATCTTCCCTGGGTCTGCTTGATGTCAAGTCTTTCCAACTTGTATCATTTTCAACATGGAAATTTATTTTTTAATCTTAAAAAATCTTGTTGGTTGTGATATCATATCATAAGGAGCTTTACATCTTCCTCTTGCTAGACTTGTACTATTTGTTTTCTAAAAGATTTCTCTACATTTGGACCGAAATATGTGTTGAAACGATGGAGGCGAGCTTGGCTGACTCATGAAAATTTCAACGCAGTTTCTCCGCGGAAACGAAACGTGCCGATAAAGTGTGAACGTCTCAAACGGCGTCCTCCATTCTCTTTTACTCGTCGAGTTTTGATTAGTTATCAAATCAACACAGAGATCGGATCGGAAATTGAGCTCATCAGATTTAGAAATCTTGAAAGGCTTTGTGCTGACCGTCCAACAGCAGACCGGATCCTGGTCCGTAATTCTTTGGTCGCTCTGGTCAAGATCAGAGGGCCGGGCAAATGGGAACGCGCGTCCTGACGCCCTCCTCGCGACACGTGGTCAAATAAAATAAAGAAATGATCCCATTTCTATCGTCGCCTCTCCCCTTCGTCTTCCTCCTCCAACTTCTTCCTCCTTTCTCTCTCCCTCTCTCTCTCTCCGCCAACGAATCCGTAGCAGAGGTAGCGAGCAAATCTGAGTTGGGAGGGGTTTGTTGGGAGGAAGGGAGAAATTGATTGCTCGGTGTTTGATTTTGAGGTCCGACGCCTTTGTAATCAAAACTATTTGGGTTTTCCCAAATCGATGGATTCCGATCTCTGGATCTCTCGCCTTGCAGCCGCAAAGAAGTATTACTCAACCCAGCATCAGCAGAATGTTCAATCAGGTATCATCGGATCGTTCTTCCTTGCTCTTGCTTTTTATTGTTTACTTTCTTCATCGGATTCGTGTAGAAATTGTTTGTCTGATGGGGGTTCTTCTTTGATGTAATTTTTTTTTGGTCTCTCCTGAGAAATCGAAATTGGATTTTGATAGATCGTTTGAGCATCGACGAATTCGAGATGGAGGAGGAGCTCCGTCCCGATTTCGCCTGCCCGTATTGCTACGAGGATCACGACATCTCGTCGCTGTGTTCCCATCTTGAAGAGGAGCACGCGTTCGAATCTACTGCTGCTGTGAGCATCGAAAGCCATAGCCTTTGATCAAAGAAGCTATTCCTTTTCAGTTTCCCTTGAATGCTTATGCATTTTCGCTAGCATGCTGTGAATAGGCAATAATTATTGACTTGATTTATGCAATAGTTGGATACATAAAACTTTATGAGACAACTGGAATTAGTACTCCCTTGATATATAACTACAGGATTTGGTCATATGCAGATGTTAGCTGACAACACTTTTGTAGGAAGAAAAAAAATGAATGGATATGGTATGGGATGTCAAATTATGTAATTTCTGGTTTGCTCTCATGGTATGAACTTTTTATTGTATGTTTGACCTTACTAATGATTTGTCTACCGCATAGTTTGCCTGATAAATCCCAGTGCCTTTGTCAACCTCACATCATATTTATTTCCTGCTCCTTTCTTGAAGAACTTGTTTTTGCCTCTATTGCTGTGGTAAGCATCAAAAGATAAAAAAACACTAGCCTGCAGATCAGTAATGAACTTTTTTTTTGTTGGTTTCCTCATGAATGGGGGTTTTGTTTTTTGCATTTTTGTGATGCTCCAAATAAGCATTTAAATGCAATTATTATAGGGTTCAACAAAACCATTCCAGGCATTTATAATCAGAAATTAGATATTATTGCAAAAATTGATTGTGTGCACGTTGTTAGTGAAAATTCTAAGGAGAAAAAAAGTAGAGTAGAGCTACTGTTAAATTGAGTTGATAGTTTTCTATATGCCTTTAGTGTTTGCTTATAACTTTTTCAAGTAGAAATGCTTTATCTGGTATATATTATGCCCAGTAAATTCTTGTTACAAGTCTAAACGTGGTTGTCAAATCAATGTTTGAATAAATAAATAACTACTGGGCAATTATGTTGGTTACTGTTTCACTTTTGTAGATGTTGCAGCTTATGCTTCAAGGGTCTGATCTGAAGTGGTTAATTGTTTATATCTGTTCCGTTTTACAGGTTTGCCCTATCTGCTCTATTAAGGTTGCAAAAGACATGCTGAGTCATATCACTCTTCAACATGGGCACATATTCAAGATATCCTTCCTGTTTGATTGCATCTGTGGCATTTTATCATAAAGATTTTGCATTTGTTTCTCTTAACAAAGGATTACATGCAGAGACGTCGAAGGTTACGCAGATTTGCCATCCCTAGTAATCAGGCACTTTCTCTTTTGGGGAGGGACCTTCGTGAGGCTCATCTGCAGATTCTTTTGGGAAATGCTGGTCGTAGAACAAACAACAATGAGGAGTCCAGCATAGCTTCTGAGTCATTTCTTTCATCACTTTTTATGAACTTTCCAACATCCGAGGCAGAAGAATCATCAAAGCTATCCACTGATGACAATGCATATCGGAAAACGGAATCAGATCTACCCGCTTTCATATCCGGGTAATTATTACATTTATTTGCTGTAGTTTTTATGTCTGATTTAAGTTTCAATTCTTTATCTCCAAATTAATTCTTAGTGTCATATGGTCTAATTATAGTTGAAAGGGGGGCATTTAAATACTATTTCAAATAAATGTGAGGTTGGTCAAAATAATGGTTTAGCTTAGATCCTGTTGTGAAATTTATTTGTTAATTAATAGTATTTGGATTGCAAATCTCAGGGGTGGTACTTCAACTTGAAATTAGTTCCATGTTAATCTGTTTTTGATTGGAAAAACAACCGCATAAAGTCTGTCTATATTATGATTCTTATGTGAGTTTACCCAGAATTCATGATAAAATGAATTTTCTTCTGTTCACTTGCTATAGATTTGTTTTTGATGAAATTGTGGAATAGAGAATTTGCATTAAAGCTGAAGAGCATATTGAGTTTCAACATCATAGAAGGCATATTGACATTATCAACGTGTGGTTCAGGTATAAGATTGTAGATGTTTGTACAGGTAGATTTTGAACCGTTTGTGTTAGAGGTGTGCTAGATAACATTGTTAGGTAACAGAGTAAGTGTTTCTCACCTGAAACGCTATAAATAGTGAACGAGGATGTGAATATGTAGTGCTATATAACATTATTCATTTGTATTCTGATTCTAATTCATAGAAACTACAAAGTATATTGTTAGGTTGTCCTCATTGAGAAGATTTTATTATGCAGCACAATGCTAACAAATGTTATCATTAGTTCTCATTGAAAAATTTTCTCAACAGTTTGAACTCTTCGTTAACACACGAGCAAAAGGAACAAAGGCGAAAACAGGCCACAGTTCGAGCAACATTTGTGCAAGACCTACTTTTCTCCACTCTATTTGATGATTAAGGAAACTGGCAGATGAGAATACGATGAGAGTACAACAAGAAGGTTTCCAAATCTCTAGTACATTTCATTACTTACACTGAATCCTAAATTCTCACCTAAAACAGGGCGTGTATTCGAGTCCTAATGGTTGTACATGCCAAAATGGAAACTCGATACAGGCCTGGAAGTAAAGGTTAAATCTGCACATCTTAGACCTACTTTAAGTCCTCAGCACAATCATACTTATATTTATTGAATAGAGATCTAACTTACAGAATGCAGCATATGGTTTGTCCTTTTTTTTTTTTTTTTTCCACTTGTTGCAGTTTTTTTTTCTCATACTTTCTTAGAAGAAAAGGCAATTGCGGTGAGTAGATTAAGAAATCTGCAATGGATGGAAACCTGTATCATTTGAAATATAGTCTATTCCTAGTGCTTCAGCACATGGAGAAGCAAATTGTCATGAGATTAAGCAAGTATCACTTTGCTGATGAATTCACAAAGTTGGAAACTGATATATTCTACCAATGGAACGGAATCCAAATACCCTCCATCTTACATACTACAAACAAGCTCCAAATGTGATCCATGAGTTCCAAAGGCCAACAACACATTGGCAATCCATTAAACAAACATACTGTAACACAAACAGTTCATAAACTGATGGGGAAGAACAGTGCAAGGCAGTAAGGAACCGATGATACAAACTGCTGGCGCTTCACTAGTGCTGATTCTTCTTCCAAAGGTTTCCGAACATCCGCATGCCCGTACCCTTCTTTCTCCCGCCGCCGCCATCCTCCTCGTCCACGTCATCTCCATCTGTCAACGGCGATCCCCAGATGCCGTAGCCGACACCTCCGACGTGTTTGTCCATCGACCTGCAGCGCTCCGCCACCTTCCTCCCACCCATTTCGTCACCTCCAGCGGCATCTCCCGTTGCTAGAGCCTCTGCCGCGGCTTCGGCCGCCTTCCTCCATTGCTCGGTTTGCACCTTCAGCCGCTTCAGTTCCATCTCCAGTGTCGCCTTGGCGCCTTCAGCCGTCTCCAGTTGCGCCGCCAGCTTCTTCTCTTTGGCTTTACTTTCTTTGAGCTGTTCCGCCATTGAATTCAGCTTTGCCGTGAGTTCTTCTTGTTTGGATCGAGCAGTGTCTGCAATTTGCTTGGCTTCCTCATCTGCTCTGTTCTTAAAGATGGCGTTTTCTTCCAGGAGGATTGCCACTTCCTTTTCCTTCTCCAAAAGCTTGGCTTTCCAGATGCCGATTTCTTCCTCCTCGTTCGTCTTCTCATCCTCTTTCTTCCGGCCTTCTGCTTCCTCCACTGCTGCAACAGCACTTTCATTGTTCTCGCTCCTCTCTGTTTTCTCGATCATTGCCTTCTTCTCTTCCCCCTCTTTCTTCTGCTCGCTGTCAGCTTCATCCTCTGTGAGAACGGACTCAGACGGCACTACTACTTCAAACACATCCATCGTCGCCGGCGAAGTGACGCTCTCCTCCACTGTGTCATTTTTTCGAACACCTTCCGGTTGAGAATCCTGAGAAAGAGCAAGCTGTCCCTCTTTTCTTTTCTTGGCCCCCAAGGCAGCAGCAGGGACACGCTTCTTGGCCTTCATAAGGGCTCGCTCCGCTTCGCGCTTGGCGGCTTCCGCCTCGGCCAACTGCTCCCTCAGCTTCTTAAGCTCCACCTGCGCTTTGCTCAGCTTCGTCTCCAGCTCCGCCGCCCTCGTGGTCCGCTTCCTCTGCCGCAAACAACAAAACCTACGTCAGAAAACTGGAAACGCAGAGCAAGGAGCAACCTTGCTGCTCGCTTACCTCCTGTGATCCCCCGCGAGGGGACACCTTTGCGCTGCAGTCGACGGCCGCAACTGCCCGGCGGCGCGCGCTATTGGCCTCGGAGCAGGCGGTGCTCCGCAGGTGCAGCGGCGCGCGGGGAGATGGCCTCTGTGGCGCGTCCGACGATCCCCTACTTCCCATCAAAACTCCTTCCTCGCTCGCTCAGCTCCGCATCAAAACCAGCAGCGCATCCGACACGGCGTTAGAGGAAAGTCGCCCTCACCAGGACCCAGGCATTGCAGTCCCCCCAGCTTTTAATGGCTCCTCCTCTTCTTCCCAAGGCTGTCTGTCCTCACTCTGTCCATGTGGTGGGCGATCAACGGTCAAAATTAATAGCTGCAGAGAGGAAGAAGCAGCAGCCAGTAACAGCACAGATTTCAAAGACCTCCTTCGAATTTCAAACTCCGGAGGATGAGGCAGCGCGGACATTAAATTAGTACAAGTGAGCAGCGGGTGATGACAGTGAACGTTGGGAAGCAGAAGATAAGGCTCTGTCTTTGTAAATTTTCGACTACATTTTCCTCTATATAGTTAGTTTATCAGATTCAATCATTCAAAGTAACAAATTAGCAAGACAAGAACTGAGACAGGTTTTGATACTCACCTCTACAGAAGCAAGATGTGTTGACTTGGACTTTGTAGTTAACAGTATAATTATAGTCGAACTGTAGGGTTCTTTTGTTTTTTGTAGGCACTGGAGGAAGAAAAAGGATGTGGCTTTGGAATCCGGCAAGAGGACAAAGGAACCTCCCTTGAAAGCAGGCACCCTTTTCTATTTCCCTCGCTCTCTTGTTCTCTTGGATTTTGATGGGACTAGAATAAAATTGAGATTCTCTTCCGGTCACAGTTGTATGACTCCGGTTGAAAGTGGCTGAACATGGAGTAACAAAAAGTATTTTATAAAAATCGTATTATAATTTTATTTTTATATAGTTTTAAAAATTCATATCATCTTAAAGAATAACGAGATCCACTATTTTAACGCTCAGTTAATTTTGAAGTAAAGTATTTAATGAAACAAAATCCTTTTTTTAAAGATCAATCAATTTTTTTAAAAAAAAAATATTTTTAGACAATTGCCATGAAGATTGTTGTTCTGCAGGCGGCTATGCTTTCTTGTCAGCCGTTCTGCAAAGCGAGTGCGCTTGCAGTCTCTTCTGTCGAATTTAGGGGTGTTATCCAACCGAGTTAAATTGCCGTAAAAGGCTCAAGTTTGGACTCAGCTTGTTATTTCTAAACTCAAGCTCAGCTCGAGTTTGATTCGAGTTTTAATTTTTAAGCTCAAAATTAAATAGTTCAAGTTTGGCTCGAAAAAAACCCATTTAAAAATTAAACAAATTTAATTCGAACTCGTTTA
>JBBPFP011083983.1:0-12375 GCA_037974795.1 Kaempferia galanga | reverse complement strand
CAGTGCCTTGAATGTGTGCAGTGAGTTCATCCATAATTAGTGTAAAAAGATAGGGACTTAGAGCTGATCCTTGATGTGAATAGTAAGATAATTGATGAATAAATTTTTCACCTTAAAATTTCCAAAATAAATAATTTTTCTTTTTTTGGAAGAAATGTTCCTTAAAGTTAAAAATAAAATAAATAATATATAAATGTTAAATAAATATAAAATATCAACAAATTAACATATATCCAAATTATGTACTTGATTAAATACTCTAAAAGTAATTTATTCATCCTTAAAATATAATCCTCTTTCCCTTTTTATTGAATGTACTATTTTTATGATCTTAAATTTGCTGAGAAGGTTTATCTAAACATTCATTCATACTGTTTGTTTTGTAATTGGCAATCAAACAAAACCCACAACAAAAAACACAAAACAAAAAAATCAAAAACAGTGTAAACAGAGGTTGGAACTCCAAGCATAAGCTTTGCTGTTGCTCTGTAAATGGTGAGAGTTTATCAGGATGAGAATGAATGAAGGCCATGGTTCAGTTCAAGCTTTCTCAGCCATGGCTAGCTCTTTTTCTTCCCTCTCTGCCATAGGCCACTCCAACACCCAACACTCCTCAATTTTGCATCCCTGTAAAGATCAAACAAAAATAAAATAAAAAAGTGCTTTTATTTTTATGAACAAATTTACATCAGATTGCTATCAGCATTACTAGTTTGTCATTGGTTCTGTCCACTTTTTTCTGTCAAAAAGTTAAATATTCTTCTTGTTTTTGGTGAATCAATCAAACAATGAAGTCAGATTACTTTTGCATTATTTTCTGCCATTTCTTTTTGACTATAGACCAGTAAACATTAAACAAAGTCCTACTTGAACTCTACAGATTGTTAAGATCTTTAATAATAAAATCTTTTTTTCTCTATTGGCTTGAAGATCATTGTTTATCGATGGAAGGATAAATCTACAATAATAGTTAACTTATAGGGCGCTTCGACAATACTTATAAATTGGGAGAGCCAAGATGCTAATAATAATAAAAAACTAAGTTCGAGGGTTAAATTAAAATGTTACTGCAGATCACCTCTTCTCGCCGTCTTCTTCGGTCGCCGCCGCCGGGCGGCGGCGGCCGCGGTTCGTCGGCGTCGTCAGGCTCCGCGACAAGGACGTCGGCAGGTACAAGTTGAGCAGCACGCCGTCACTGCTGCTCCCTCCGCCGCTGCTGGTTCTCCTCTTCGTTCTCTTTTTCTCCTCCTTCCGCGCCACCGGCGGCGAGTCATTCTGATCCTTGCCGGCCGCTGGAGCCAGAGAGCGATGCTCGACGAGGTCGGTGAGGGAGAGCTCGTACTCGGATTCAGGGACGTCATGCAGGAGCAGGAGCAGCTCCTCGCGGCTTTTGGCGATCTCCAGGGCTCTCGAAGACACCGGCGGCGGCGCCAAGAAGCCGTCTTTTCCCATCTTCTTGCCGGGGAGCCAGAGTGGCGCTCCGCCGAGGGGAGTTGCAGAGCCTGCGTTGCCTTCCAGCATGGTATGTGAGGGGAGCTTTCGAGATTTGATTGTTCACTGCTTTAATAGTTCTTTGGTCAACAAGAATCCTTTGATTTGATTAGTTTAATATCTCTTTAACTTGATGCTTAATGATACTTAGCTAGCACAAAGATTGATTAAATACTAATTAATCTTTGTTACTCACACCAACTATGCTCCACATGTCTTTGGGATGCTTAATTGCTTCTTGTTGGAGATGATAGAAGATTAATTAAGATAAAGGGTGGTCATTATCTTGGCAGAATGACCATTAGATTAATGGCTAGGATGCTACTTAATTAATTGAAATGAAATGGGGGAAAAATAAATGATTGAATGAAAAGATATCTAAGTTAAAGAGAAAGGAAAATAATAATAAGAAGAAAGAGAGTATTGACCGGAAGAGCCACTTTTTAGACTCAAGATGAAAATGAGTAGAATAAAAAGCAAAATGAAAATGAAAATTAAATAAATGCACAGATTTTTTTTTGAAAAAAAATACTTTTCAAAGTCAACAAAATACCTTTGACTTGTTTTTAAACCCTACTATTTTGACCACCAAACTATTAATACCGTTAGTTCAGGCATTCAATGCACCTTTTACGAAATTCTAAAATCCAAGTGTGTCATTTGACAAAATGCCCATTGCACAGGCATGTCACGTGTTTAAACTTGCCAAGAATGTCTTCAGTAAGGATAAATCATATATTTAAATAAATCATGAGAGAAATTTTTTTTCTGAGGACATACACCCGTCAAGATTTAATCCCTATCAATTACGCTAGCCAACTCTGTGGAGACACAAACCAACATACATAGGCATGAGTGAAGGTTAAACTGATGCTTCAAACCAAGTAAAAAAATCAATTACAATCAACCAAAAGCAATCTCTTTACAAACATTACTGATCGTTGCAGCTTGAAAATACATAAGAACACATATCCCCTCGAAAACACTATTTTTTTTACAACTAATATTCAAAATACATCTTGTTTATAAGATACAATTAATTATGTAGTCAGGTTGATGAAGAAAAATCTATAACTTTGTGCTGCTAGTTTGTAGTTTCAGTAGAGGATTATGATGATTACCTTGTGTTTTGCCCAAGGACTATCACACGTTGCTCTCTCCATTTTTGTCGAGCTTCTCGTATGATTTTCTTGACACCTGACCAAATAGGGTTGAGCAATGTCCAAAACCAACAACATGCCTAGCTAATGATTCCAAAAGATTGTCATTGGTAAATTATAAGGTTAAGAAAGTGATTCTGGAGACAAAAGAAACTTTAAAATAAGTATACAACCCGATAGATGAACGTCAATTATGATCACTTTTGTATTTTTAGAAGAAGAAACAAGAAGTTGTCTCAACTGTGCTATCTTTTCAGCACGGAGTAGATGCAGCATTGTTGAAAGATCTTTGGTGATTTTTAATGCTAATTTCGGCTTCTATATGCACATATGAACACCAGATTTGTAAAGTACAGGGTGTTACACAAAGTGTCTTATTTACTGGATAATGGGTTTACTTCAGTGCATGAAATGAAGATATCGAGCAATACAGATTTAACTATGCTGGAAACAGAACAATCTAGTAGAATTGTCTATGGATACCTATTGGTAAAACATAAGAGCTACTAATAAGTTAAAGAGTTAGAAATTAATCTATCATTGCATGTATGATCGACAGAGATAGCTGCTACCCGACAATAGTGAAACAAAATAAAAGGTCTTTGGTTTAGAAGGAAAAATCCTTTTATTTACTTACTAGATATGTAGCGGGTGGGCTCTGACCATGACTTGTAAGATGCGAAGGTGAACTTGGTAATGACTTTCCAGGAGAGTTCAGAGTGGTTGGTGTTCGAACAGGTATTTGAGCGTGCTGAGTAACAGGTGAACGTAGTACAGAAGACTCATGGCATGGAGATAGAGGAGAGGCCGTTGGAGTTCGACGGATGAACTGAGGAAGTGATGACCTTTTCGTAGGTAACATGTTTATCTTAATCCTGCAAAAGATTTGATCAAATAATTCTACTCATGAGCACCTGAAAAGCAGTAGAATACATGATGCATGGACTTGACGTACTTGTTGTGGACATCAACATACTCATCGGTCTCATCCAATATTTCTTCCTACAAAACAAAGGCAGAAGATGTCAGATGTGATATGTTGTATATGAAAAAATTATCCAAGTACATGGAATTTGTGAATTGAACGAAGTCTTTGGATGGTTACTGATAACCCTATTGATTATCAAATACATAGGGAAGCAGATAAGGTTTGCACAAAATGATATTGTCAAATTAATGTTTGTTGTAATAGTACATAAGTGGTAAAGAAAAAGGGGAGATCAAGATAACAGAAGCTCGTGGACCAAACATGGCCATAGGTATTTTGCTACCTTTGATTTGCAGCATTTTGTAGTTTCAGATGAAATAAGTATGTGATCATAGCATCTTTTGTTTAATCAACTGTGGTGCATGCAGATCCAAGAATTTTTATATTTAAAATGATGTCATGAAACTAAGCCAACTAATTGTGTAGTGTGTCAGTAAGAGTGAAAAATCACAAAAAAAACATTCAAGCATTTATCCAGGATTGCTTCGCTCCAAACAAATCTGCTAGGAAACTAGACAGAACAGAACAAAAACCAAAGCAAGGGTTATTTCATGCCCTATTTGGGTTTACCTATTGTAAAGTCACTGGTATAAAACAAAAAACCTGCATAGTGCCTAAAGAAAACAGAGCCGGACAAACTTAACTGTCATTATTATTGTGTCATAATAGCAATACTGAAAAGTCAGGTAAAGAACAAAATGTTCAAAACAGATCCACCCCTAGTATGCTTTGCTTTCAAATATCATGTCATCAAACAAATTAGTAATTAGTCTTTCTATATATCTGCTAAAATAACATCCAAGTATCAGTTGTCCTCATTTATATCATGTAGAGAGTGCCCTATATTTAGATTCATAACATATTCTGCATGAAACAAAATTTAGAAGGTAGAAGAAGGAAGAAGGTATGGAACTGCATGGCGCAAGCAAAGGAGACATTTTCTTCTATTTCTAGTTAAAAAAACATATCATGTTTCAAGTGATAGCAAGTGATCTAGAACTCGCTAGTTGAGCATTAAAACTGGCTGTCAATTGCCACTTTTGACATTCACTAGAAGCATCAAGTTATGCTTCAGGATGCACACCTTGAAAGTCAAAATTGTCTTTCACTAGAACAAAAAAAAAGAAAAAAAAAGCAATATCACCCATCATCTACAAATGGTTAACCGTCCATAACAAACTACATTAGCTGAGTTGTTAGCGGTTAGCTTCTGTTTGATCATCTGATTAAAGATGGACGCATAGCAGCAACAAGATACTAAACGATCTACTCATCAGAAACAATAAGCACAGTGAAGTAAAAGATTTTATACCATCAAGGAGGGAAGTAAACTACTGCAATGAATGTATACTCGGTTCTAAATAATGATATACTCAGTTCTAAATAATGAAAGGATCGCCTAATCACGTAACTTTTCTGATATTTTCTTAAACAAGGTAATAAATATTTCCTTAAGGTTTCATACTATACGTTAAAGATTTTGAACCTAAGCACGAGTATAAAAATATATACCATGCAAATAAAGCATCTTATTACATACGGTAATTTAAACATTATTGTTAAAATGATCAAGCATTCACTAGACCTATTAACAGATAACATATAAAATTAACTGTGAATATTGGAGCAAGCACCCCAGAAAATGGATCTCAATCAGAAAACCATTGAGAATTTGATGTGCCGATCCAAGCTGCAGATAACTCACAACTACAAGGAAAATGAAAGCTTTCATTTCCAGGAAAGCTTGCAGCAAAATTATGAGAACTATGCACTTCAGCAAATGGAAAAATATATTTAAGCAAATAATAAAAAGACGCTAGCCTAGAAAATTGTTCGAAAAGTATTTCCACCACAAAATTATCCACCTGTAGCAGTTCCTCCATAACATCTTCCATTGTTATAATTCCAACTACTTCATCTAATGAATAGCTTGGAAGAGTGTCCGCATTAACATCAAGAATATTGGCATGCCGTCCTCGTTCAGATTTCTTGCCCTGTGCGCGTGCATCCCCACGTTTCTCCATGTTGCTTCTTTTTGCAGGACTATGAAATTGCTGAATATTATTACTCACAGGAGATGCATTGATAGTGCTACTCAAATGATCAGACATAACTGTTTGGGATCCATCGCCTGGAAAATCAGGAATCACTACCTCAAAGTATACAAATTACAAGTTTCCAGTACATGCAAGTCCCTCTTTATATACATATATCAAGTAATCTGATGCTCTATTTTTCTGGTTCAAATTCATCACATTAACAAACAAAAAGACTGTCATAATTTTGGGGGGAATACCATGGATGTCATTTTGATTCCTGCTCTGATCCATTATGCTGTCTGGCATAGCAGTTTTGTTCTTCTCAGCAGGCATGTCATTGTCTTTTATACGTTTAACAACCACTGCCATATGACTATGCCCTTGCTGGAATTGATTCAGTATATCATAGAGAGGATCATCACCGAAGACCCTGGCAAAGCCAAATTAGTTTTACAAATCCTATAAAACCATAGCAGAAGAAATAATCCAGACACACAAAGTGAAAGAATTGCATAATTTTCAATTCATGCTCCATGAGTTAATGTGAAAGCCATATTGAAACATGTGATACTGTAAGTCTGTATCACGTAATGCATTTGAAGGGAAATGCAAACAATATTTAGTTAGTTATTGTACAAAGGTTTGGCTACTAGCTTAGCCTTCTGAGAAGATGTATCCTCAGATAGTTATATTTGTAGATCTAATGCCTATTTTGCATCTACTACAACAAAAAAAGAAGTCTCCTAACCTACAATAAGAGTCTTTAAAATCTTGCTTAAATGGAGATCAATAATAGTTGTCTCTAAAAATTAGCACCAAATTTTGTCTGTGAAGTGGCACAAAACCGACATAGCACAGTCTAGACAACGTATGCAGGAAATATGCAGTCAAATGACCACAAGCCCAGTGGTTTGAAAAGGGAACCTAGGCACTAAGGTAGCTCCATCCCTCGCGTGCCATTACAAATTGAGCAGACACAAGCTCACCTAGGTGCATGATAAAAGGGAGCAAGCACATGCCTTAATAAAAGCTCAAGGCATAGTGTCACCTAGCAAGGCTTTAAAAACCGGATGGACCATTAAATGGTGATCTTGCACCATTTGACAAGTTCAACCAGTTCAACAACCCCAGTTCCTGCAGGTATAAATAATCTCTGTATCATTGGAGGCACAATCACAATAGTCTTCCCTGTTAAACCTCTTCCCTGCTCTCTAAACCTATCTCTGGTTCTAATCTACCTAAGAGTTTATTTTCCCTTGCATGACCACTCTCCTCTTCATTCTTCACCATCTCTAAGTATATCTGAAGCTGAAACTTAATTCATATTGCAAATCTCCTAGCAGAAATGCATCCATCCTCCACAACAGCATGTGATCATAGAGTAGAAGATGACATTGTGATGCCGAACACAATAGCAATTATCCTATGGGCTAACGAGAAAAGAGATTTGAGAAGAAGGCAAGAAGAGAACCCAATGAAATAAAGAGAAAACCTGCCGTGTGCCAAAAATAAACCTTTGTTAATACTAGAGCATAATTCCTCATACAGCTGAAGGTAATATATAGACCTAAACCCTAAGACTTAAAAATGAAAGAAATCCTAAATTTTAGACCTCAATTCCAATCTTGCAAAGAAAGGAAAGAAACCTTACCAGAAAAGAAAATTTTGTAATAGTCAGAAATTAATAAAACTGAATGCTGAGAAATACCAAAAAAATACCCTAAATACCATAAAAACAGAAATTACTAAAAAAAATAGTAAAAAGGCTCTGAAAAATGTCTAAACGGTGGAATTTGAGCCCGAAAATTGGCGGTTACGTTCAGTAACAAACCTAAATTTTTAAATATTCTGCACGCGTGGACGCTGATTCAGAGTCTCGAGTCACAAGTTAAACTCTTCGGAAGATTGGGTCCTCCTATGTTTATCCTACATCACATTGAGTACATCTAAAAGGTTTTTTTTGAGATTCCTTATTTAGATATTGTTTCAGGGTTAATTTTGGTTTTGTACCATTTATTCTGTTACAATCTTCAACAAGCTATTTTTATTATTTATATGATTTTACATTTCTTATTTCTGCTATTTCCGGTTTCTTAGTTTGACACTGTTTTGAATTGACTGGTTCTTTACTACCATTTTCACCTCAAGTAGACTGGAACAATCAGTAGTTCCCTGTACAAACCGGTTGAACTGGCTGACCCATTCTGGTTCTTAAAAGCTAGCCTAGTAGGTATCTTCTATTTCTCTCTTGTTGCATGTGGCATGCTTAACATAGTTTGGGTTGCATCTATAGGCAAAATGATCTGTCTTCCAGTCACACACAACAAAGATGACAAGTAATGCTCAAAGGATAAAATATTTGAAGAAATTGTAGAGTTAGATGACAAGGATTACAGTATTAATAATATTTTGATCTTATGTGTATATTCAGATTTTACTAAATAAACAAATAAATCCTTGTTGCATAATTAGATGAACACAGAAACACACAAAGACCAGAAAGAAACACAAGTCATTTATACAAAGGAATTAGATTAAAAAAAATTGGTTCATGTACATCTCAAAAGTCAAAATTAAAAGAGAGCAGATAGTTGCACCAGATAGATATGCAAATTTTTTTCATCATATACCTTATCATGGCTTTTGTAGTTCACAGCTCAGCTCATAATTTCTCCTTTTGGGTACATGAATTAGATAATAAACTTGCTAATTTTTGTTAGTTTGCATCTTATATTTTTTGCATTTTTTATGTTCATCTGTATGGTTAGTCCAACCCTTCACATTGTTTTTGTGAGGTCAAGGGCAAGGAAGCAAACCATTGATGAATCCATGCTTTATCACTTCAACAACTTTGAGTATTTAAACATATATCGGATCTAAAGATATTTTTTCATGATATATCTGCATACAAAGGCCAGGTTGTACCTGGGAATCCATCGTATAGTAACATTTCTTATAGGAACTTCATCTTCAGGTCGGCAAGTAATCAAATTCTTAACCTGAGGACAAATAAATATATGTAAATTGACGGATCTTGAGCAGATTAACAGAGAAAAGAAGCATACATTTTGATTTGAATAATAACTCAAACTTGCAACAGAGAGGGAAATTTTGTGATTCATCTCATTACTTTCATATATTGTCTCGTTATTATTTGCTTACTCCTAAAGCCAAACCAAGCCATCTCCTTTTTTCCCTAAATTCACTTCCCATGTGTTTTAACTGATATATGGTCACTTAGCACTATGTATAATGTTCCCAAGAACCAAAGAGTAATGACTGTTTTGCCCTTCATACGACAGAAATAATTAAGAAACATCTAATCTTTAAAGTTTAGTTCCCCTTACAGAAATTTCTGTTTAAATGACCTTAATGTTTTAGTAATGAGTGTGTGCTGCATTGCAGATTCAATTTGTTCTTGGAACAACAATTACAACTCTTTTAATATGGATAAAATTCTGAAGGCAATAATGAAGAACTAACAAAATGATTGCCAGAAACAAAAGCAACACAAGAATATAAACGATATCTAATAAATTTACCAAAATAAGGCCAATAATGTTTGTTGGGCTGCCAGAGTAAATTGGTACACGACTATGCCCTTTGGTCATGATTAAACCTAGAGTGAGCCTGAAAATAGATAAAGATTAAATTGGGGAATATCAAAGGGACTTTAATAACTTACGTAACATACATGTCCAGTTTAGAATTTATGTCAAGTGAAAAGGTTTCTGATATCGGTGTCATTGCATCTTTAGCAGCCTTTTGAGTCAACTCCAAAGCACCAGTAATAATAGTTGTTTCATCATGAGTCAGTTCACCGCCCTTCCCTGCCTAAGAATCAAGAATAGAATCATAAGACTTTCCATAAGTTTTATGAATCATTAATTCAGAAATTTAGACAATTTAAAATGACCTGTCCAGAAAAGCAAGAAACCCAAAGTCAAAAAACTTAAACAAATTCACAGTGGAAGCAAATTCTTTTTCAGAAGATATGAGATAATAAATGTAATTCTCGTGAATGGATCTAAGTTTATTATACTTGGAGAAGGAAATATACATAAATTAGCACCGGCATATGAACTAATGGTTTTCAACATCTTTTTCATTTCATTACTCCTCTTTTTGTATATTTTCATTATGTCACGATGTGCTCACCAATGTAAATGGTGATGCTGTGCATCAGACAACTCCGAGAGAAATCAAAGATTTGAAATAGTTGCATTATCCTGTAGGACAACCAACCCAAACCATATGTGACTGTCGAAATCATATGTAGTTCTACATATTCTAACAAATTACTGTCTAAACAATGAACGATCCTTAACTCAAAGCTTACCTCATTTCCATGCATATCAACTAGTGTCTTCAGTTCAGCCCTTCTCATAAGTGCAAAATGTCCCTTACCTAATAGCCAATCCAATAACTATGCAAAACAGAATAAAAAAACAACACAAATCAATCAAATAGAAGATACCTATGCAAGGAAATATTTAAAAAAAATTGAGACATGCAACATAAGAAGATATAATAGGTTGAAGTGCATTTTACTAGTTTTCTAACATTCGATCATTGTACAATTTTTGTGTGCAAAGTAAAGATTTCTTATGTTAAGCAATTGTCTCAACCCACTATCTAATGACTGGGTTGAAATAAGAAAGCCCCGGCATAATGTGTGTATCCTAATGGAACATAACAAACAACCACTTGGTTGAGGAAAAGAATCAATTTCATGCTGATGTATAGGAACACACAGTATAATAGAATGTACAGAATTGTAACAAACAATGTGGACTGGATCTATTTTTGACAGATCTAACATACTGTAGCATCCTTTGTACACATATAAGATTCCAAATATATATACCCTATGTTTTACTCGTCTGCTGCTAAACTTAGTGGTATTTTTACTTTAGTTTTGTTTTCAGCTATTATTATTGTAAATTGAAACTAAGACTTTGAGAATATCAGTGCAATCTTTCCGTTTATTCATCATGGGCAGCTTGATCCTATGTTAACTCTTGAACAATGGAGATTTTAACCCCTGAAGGGAACTACTTCGTGAATTTGTCAAAACACACAGGTGTTATCTTGATATCATCCACAACCATCCTTATCAATGGTTCCTTGCTAATTGAAATTTTATGTTTAGTGTACTAAACGGAAAACATATCATTGCAAGTACACAATATTGGTGGCAGATCAGGAAATATTTGTAGATGATCTGAACAAAATCAGTAGGAGAATATTAAATAATATCCTTCCATTAACATAATGCAGAGTATACACGCACACAGATATTAAAGGAAAAATATCTAAGAAAAGGGGGGGAAAAGGCTTCCACTGATTTTCTAGAAGAGCTTCATTTAAATAAGTACCAGCATGTAAAAAGGCAACAAATGATAACCTTGCTGATGGGATAAGCTACAGGAAAGAAGATCAAAAGAAGCACGCGAACAAGTCCTGCTGTTTTAGCTCCCACGCTCAAGCCATAGCGCGAGCACACAGATTGAGGAATTATCTGAGAAAAAACCCACCATGCAGAAACCAAAATGAACTTTCTCTCTCCAATAGGCTAATCGTGTCAATCTAAAGCACATGTCTATCTAAAACTGCACAGTTTGACAAGGATAGGATAAAGAAATAGAGCGGGATCGACGAATCCCGACCAATTACCTCGCCGAAAGCCAGGATAAGAGTTACCGATATCAGGATGGCCCCCCAAGCCGGAACGAGCGCATCGAGAAATATGGGCAGCGCCTGGACAGAGAATGAACAAAAAGTAATCAACGAACCTTTCAAACACAAGTGTTTTAAAAAAAAACTATTTTTAATGCATAAAGAGACACAGCGGAAGAGGTAAATCACTATCAGAGACCTCCATGGCGAGGGAGTTTCCGATCAGCAACGTGCAGAGCAGGAGGTGCTGATTCTTCACCACGGGCAGGATCTTGGCTACGGAAACAATCATAAAATGAAACACAGAAAGAGAAACATAAATAGAGAGAGGAGGACGGGGATCGGGAGCAGACCGGCGTTTCGGCGATCCTCGGGCTGGCCGGCCTTGACGAGAACCTCGAGGTCCACGAGGCTGAGGGACATGAGACCAAGGGTGAGGCCGGACATAAGGCCGGCGAACAAGACCAATCCCACGGCTACCATCAAATACACCCAGAACATCGCATCGCAGCAGGAATGATCTCCTCCTCCCGCCATCTTCCTCCACAACCTCCGCCGCCGCCTTCTCCTCCAGCCACCACTGCACCGACCTCGCCCGCTCTCTCGAAGCAAGCGATCGATCGAACGATCGAGGGAGGAACTAGCGCAGTGCGGGAGCGGTGGTTTTTTACTTTTTTTACTCTGGCACGAGGGAATGGAATTGGAGAAAGCGTTTTAAACGCAGACTTGGACTGGATCAAAGTCACTAGTTGCTTAATTATTGCTTCATTAGCTTACTAATTTTGTTTTAATCCATGTTTTATAGTAAATCAGCTAATAGCCAATTTGTGGGTTATGTTTAAATTCGTATATACAACTCTAGAGAAGTTTTATCCTGCCGTATCTTTTCTGCGGTGCCATGCGGTACAGCAGACATGACAATTGCCATGTTTTTTTTTTCTTTTTTCTCTTTCGCATTCTCTTCCTTACTCTCTTTCCTTTCTCTCTCTCATGATTTCTCCTTCTCCGACGCCGACAC
>JBBPFP011083662.1:0-12378 GCA_037974795.1 Kaempferia galanga | reverse complement strand
CTCTTTATAAACCCATGATCTTTCCCATGATCTTTGGATGTGGGACTATTGTTTGCACTCTTGCAACACCAACACATCCTACCTCAGTCAAACCCAACAAGCCCTACAAAACACCTCAACCAAACTATAGTCACGTAGGATGAGCTGCATTAGCCCTCCCTAGAGCTTGACCGAGCTTAGCTAGTAGTCTGGCTACATGACCATATTGTGGTAAGAGCTTATTAGCCTTAATGCATCTAATCATCCCTACAAACAAAAAGTTACAATATTACATATGACAGAAAATATACGGATCTATTGTGAAGATATCATTTAAGGTGAACCTTTTTTGTTGATGAACAGAAGATTAAGCTTATTTTTTTTCTATAATAGTAAATACCGACTTTTCATTTTGCCCTCTGATTATTTCATCCTAATTGTGAACACTGTTAATTCACTTAACGGAATAATGACGCGGGGCATGCCACCTATGTGCCATGGTATTTTTCCAACAAGTAAAGCAATGGTGTTAATGGTTGGGGGAATGAAATGACGAGTTTGAAAATATTGGAGGTATTTTGATGTGTTCAGGTACATCATGGTGGGGCTGGAACAACAGCTGCTGGGCTTAAGGCTGCTGTACTTCCTATCTTGCTCTCTCTACAATTCTCTTCTTTGTGTAATGGTAAAGTGCTAATCTAAAATTAAAACGTTGGTTTTGTAGTGCCCAACTACTATTGTGCCTTTCTTTGGTGATCAACCTTTCTGGGGTGATCGAGTGCATGTTAGAGGACTTGGGCCACAACCCATCCCCATCGATCAATTTTCACTGCAAAAGTTGGTTGATTCTATTAGGTTCATGATGGACCCAAAGGTGTGTAAGCTTGATCTTTAACCTTTTTTTAACATTTATTTTTGTCGTCGAACTTCATGTCAGAATCTTGGTTTTTCCTCCTATCTTAAAATTCAAAAAAGATCGCATCTACTGAAAAAAATTACAGGTGAAGGAAAATGCTGTGGAATTGGCCAAGGCGATGGAAACTGAAGATGGTGTTTCAGGAGCCGTGAGGGCATTCTTGAAACATCTTCCCATTAAGAAATCGACTCAGGCTGCAGCACAACCATCTGGCGTAATTGGCTTTTTGCTTGGCTTTCTTAGATGCTTTAGCTGATCCTGAATCTTCCTATTTCCCTCCTTGTTTGTGTATATAATTTTGTTCTTATAAGGTTGTATTTGTGTCATCTTTATTTCTGTGTAGTCCATGGAAATTGTTTACTTGGGTAAAGAGTAAGGGAAAAAGATGTTAATACTTGTATTACTGGAGTTACACACATCGCCGCCTTCACATGGGAAATCTCATTGTTCTCCCCATCCCATCCCATCGTTTCTGGATCCATCCCTGGTTCGTGTTCACTTTATGTTAGCACATTACCATCTCATTTTTTTAAAAAAAATATATTTCACCGAATTTAAAATTTTTATTGGATGATTTTTTATTTATTGATAATGATATTTAATTCGCACCCATTGAAAATTGGATGGTTATGACGAAAGGTTGGGCTGCTGAAGCGGTGTCGCCGATCATGAGGTAGATATAGTTGATCTGTGAGAGCGGTGCCAGACCGTGCTTGTGTCCACAAGACCTCAATCTATAGCTGTTCGGCTTTATTGTTAACATAACTTGTAAAGGTAAGGGTATGCCAGTGTGAAGGATATGTCGATTTGATCATGGTAGCTGAGGGTGGTCATGTTGACAACTATGCCTCCGGGGGAGATGGCCTGGCCGCAGAGGGAGCTGTTGTGGCTACAAGTGGAGCCTTACGCGTGAGACAGTGGGGCGAGGTTATATACGTGGAAGAAATTTCCTAATTCATTTTAAATTGGTTAAATTAGTTTAACTAAATTAAGATTGGTTCATCTATAACTTAGTTAAATCAAGTTTAAATTAATCGAGATTTGGAACAACGCACTTTTGATATCCGCACTTACCAATGGATTTATTTGATGCCAATCCAATTTTAATTAAGCAATTTCACTTCATGTTAGGTTTGTATCTAATATAATTTATATAAATAATAATAATAAAATTGGACAATAGTTCTTGATAGCCTATACGTGCATCCATCCCTAAGAAGGATGGAGGATTAGGAGAAGAAGTTGGCCCACGGAGATTTGCATGTGAGATAGTGGGAGCGAGGTTGCATAAGTGGAAAAGAATAAAATGAAAAGAAAGGATAGGATATGTTTTCTTAAAAATTTCCTAATTCGTATCCAATTAAATTTGATCTAGTTGTAACTTTGCTAAATCAAATTTAAATCAACTCTGAATTTAAACCAATATACTTCTTATGTTTAACACAAATTCAATTTTAAATTAGTATATTTATTTTCGTATTTGATGATTCAATTTATTTATTTATCAAGTACCATATTTGATTAATAGTTAAGAATAGAATAATTAAGAAATTTTTTAAAAATAAATTTTAATATGGCAAACTAACATCTCTGTCAACTTGTTCTATAACTAACGCGAGAAGGTAAATTATAAATAATTACTAATCATTAGTATAAATAGTTAATATTATATACATCTTAATAAAGGATATTTAATTATAATTCAATATCATATAATTTAATCATTATTATTAAATTAAATTTCTAATCATTTCTAATGTATATGGAGCCAGGCGAGGCTACAGCACAGGACAACGGTCACGTGGCCGCGTCTTTGCATACTGCAGCCGCGTCATTGTCTACAGCAGTTCAAGCCTCACTGCCTACCTAAAATTTCAAAGATAGTCCTTGAATTTTAGTTTTCTTTATAATCTTTAAAATTTAATATTAGAATCTCTAAAATAATATATTTTATCCCTCTTAATTATAAAGCATTCAATTAAGCTTCACAGGCATTTTTTATATAATCTATCACAAACCTCAAGTTTTCATCTATTTCATATGTGATTAACATTAATAATAGCAATTATTGACCAACACATTCTATTTGCTAATAAAAAATTCATATTAATAAAACTTCACAATCCATCATTTTGAATCATTAAGTCACGCTTGCACACATTTAATCATTAAAAAAAAGCACACGCATCACAATTCAACCACACACTCGAAGAACAAATAATTCAAAACAAGGAGGGAAAAGGGATTTAATTTGAGACATAAATCTCCTCCCAAAAGCCAAGCATTAGACTTGCCTTACATGCTAAAACTTCTTCACTTTTTCTTCATCTTCTTCCTCCCAATTCCTCTCCTCCATAATAGGTTTCCACCGAGCTTCTTCTCCATCATCTTGAAGCGTTACGGGGTGAGGGCTTGGCCGAGTGATTGCCCGAAGGCTTCAAGGATCAAACTTCCACCAAGCTCAATATTAAACATACAAAAGGGGTAAGAGTTAGCGAGTGATGATTCACAATTCCACTTCTCGTTGAAAGAAAAATAAAGAATGACGAGGAAAAAGAGAGCGCAAGGAGGGTTACACCTAATTTTTCAGGGTAGGTTATTGCCAACTAGGGTTTGTTAAAGTGAGTATCTTGGAAGGATTCAAGCAATGCCTCTAAGGATAAGAAAAGCACTTTTGCTTTTGCACATTGCACAATTGCTTTATCTTTCTCTATCGAAGCTAAGAGTTTATTTGACATGGCCCTTTAAATATTTTGTTTTCAACCCACAAAAATCGTATCTTCAACCATGTAATGAAATGTTGCGCTTAGATTATATCTCTAGTGTTTTTGACTTTCTATTCTTGGATATGTATTTATCTAATTTGACGTGCTTAGCCCAAATCAATAAGAAAAACATGATTTAGTGCTTAAAAAGGTTATTGATTAATTCAAGTTTAATGAACAAGACAAATCTTAATGGCTAGTTAAACCACCAATGGGGAACTCCGAATACGGGCGGAAATACCAATAGAAATGTATTTAGTTGGTATTTACAGACAAATTGATTTTCCATGAGTAATCGTGGAATTCACTGATGGAAATCTATGTTTTCCTTAGTATTTACTAATGGAATCCTCTGTTCTATTGGTATTCACAGACGGAAATAAGATTTCTATCGATAAATCCATTTGGTACATCCCGATGGAATTTCTATTCCGTCGGTATTTACACCGACAAAATTTTAATTTATGTTGGTGTTTTTGTTATAGAAATTTATTCTGTCCCTAAATTTTGATGGAACCTAAATTCCGTAGGCACAATGGTGGAGCCAGCCCGGGTGATCTTCTCGGGCTGTGGCCATGAGTGCGGATGGCTACCCGGGCTAGCCCTCCTATTTTTTCTATTTTTCCCCTTTCTCTTCTAAAAATTTACCTTTTCATCATCAATAGCTACTCGGGCTACCACCCGGGTAGCCATCAACGTGACTCCGCCCATGCGTAAGCAAAACCATTTCTGACATATTTTTTCCCCACAATTAATTTTCCACGGTAATTCCGTTGCTAAAGCAACATAACGATGAAATTACGACAGAATTTTCTTTCAGTAATCATGATTTTTTAAGTATAAGAAAAATACACAACATGTCAGTGCATGCTCTTGCTCTCGGTAAAAATATTCCTCCTATTCTTTGGTCATTTTACGGCCGACTATAAAATTCCTCCCATTATTTAATTATTTAATAGTCGGCTATAAATTGATTCTATGATTTATCTTTTTCCTCGTGAGCCAATTAAAAAATAAGTAATATAATCAAAACCGCACAGTTACTTTAGCGTGGAAAATAATTACGGTGGAAAATAGTAATTAAGGTTTGGAACTATTAAAATTAATTAAACTTTATTTTTAAAAAATATTACATGACTAATACTATTATTAAATTAAGCTTAATGAAGCTTCTCTTCATTATCAAATCTTCTTCTCCATTTTCCGTTGAAATTCCAAATGAGATGTCGCGCGGAGCATCGAATAGTAAACTGTTCCCTTCTCTACGGCCGTCCCCGCAAAGGCGTCGACGCCTTGGAACACGTGTATTTACAATAATCCGCCGGTAAAATGTTCGAATCCCCTCTCGATTACGGCGTCGGCGAAGTCTTTCGTGAAAGGGAAAGCGAGCGAATGCCTACACGCCTCTGATTCGTGGACGAGCCGCGACCCTAAGTCGAACTTCGGAATAGTCGGGGGAAGACTCGCCTTTGGCGCTTCGATCGGCAAGGATGAACCGGTAATTGATCGAGAGAAGGCTGTTCGGGGGTTGACACGAGGCGGAGAT
The DNA here is from genome assembly GCA_037974795.1 of Kaempferia galanga. Classification (NCBI taxonomy): domain Eukaryota; kingdom Viridiplantae; phylum Streptophyta; class Magnoliopsida; order Zingiberales; family Zingiberaceae; genus Kaempferia; species Kaempferia galanga. Next base: position 7,172 of record JBBPFP011083662.1, on the reverse strand, counting down.
CCACCAGTTTGGTGGCGCGGGGGGTGAATTGCGTTCCCTGATTGCCGGCGATGGAATGGCGGAATTGGTTTTGCTGGAGCCAAGGAATCGTCCCATGTGCCGACGATTTCGAGCCGGAGCCCTTCTTCCTCCCTTCCCCGATGCCTGAATGGCCTCAAGGTGAGATCCCCCCTTGTTATTCTTCCATCATGTCTGAGATTTAGTCTATTTCACGGATTTCCGATGTTTTTTCTTGCTATTTTTGTGATTCTTTTTATATTCATGAGATACTCGATGCGCCATTTAACATATTCCAAACCAGTGCTGTCTTTAAGGGATTGATCTTGTGATCGAGAGCCGTTGGTTTATGCCTTTGGGAATTTTTCAAGAGAAAGATACATTCTTGTATCAGGTTATTCCTGAATTTGGTCGACACCACCTCTTGACAAATTTGCTTGCACTTTGCAGCATCTCCAGTTCGTATATTCTTTGATGTTTTCCCAATTTTTGCCTTCAAATGCGTTCGCTGTCATCAATGTTTACTTCCTTGCTTGATTTGTCTCAGGACTTATTTTTCTTTACTTCTCTCAGCTTTTTATTGGTAACTATAGTTCTATTACATCATCATCGTCATCATCAAGTCGTATTCTTGTAACTATGAAACTAACCTTCCTAAATGCATATGTCCTCCATATGATGAATTTCTTTAGATGCAGAAGTGAATCTTTTTTATTATGCATGGATTTTGTAATACTAATTCTTGTTGTTTTACTTAGATTTGTGCACTAATCCTCCTCAGTTTTTAGGTGGAGAATTTGCTAAAGGAACAATATGCATTGGGGAACTGGAAGTTCTACAAATTACTAGGTTTGAGTGCATCTGGAATTGTCTTTCCCCGAGAGAAAAGGGCAAAGGAGCTGTATTCTACAAACCCTTATCGATACCAGATGGATTTTTCAGCCTCGGTCATTATTGTCAGTGTTGCGACCAACCTCTACATGGTTCTCTTCTTGTCGTGAGAGAAAATGCACAATCTCAGCATTTAACTGGCCTACCAGCTCTCGCGAAACCACTTGACTATGAACTTCTTTGGAGTTCAGATGACTTGCAAGAGGACTATGATTGTGGTTGCGGTTACTTCTGGCTTCCAATACCACCTGAGGGGTATCGCGAATTGGGCATGTTGGTTACTAGTAAACGAAACAAGCCATCCATTGAAGAAGTTAGATGTGTTCGAGTTGATCTTACTGATTCGAGTGAAGCTCATGAATTGATGATTGATATGGAGACGATTTTCCCACATCTCCCTTGCCAAGTTTGGAAGACAAGACCTTCTTCTCGCGGAATGTCGGAAACAGGTATTCCGGTAGGGACATTCTGTTGCAATACCAACTCGGGCTCTGAAGACATATTGAGTGCTCATTGTTTGAAGAACTTAGATTCTTCTCTAAAAGGGATGCCGAATTTAGAGCAGATTCATGCTCTCATTCAACATTATGGCCCGACTCTTATGTTTCATCCAAAAGAAGAATATTTTCCTTCATCGGTTTCATGGTTTTTCAAGAACGGCGCTACTCTCTATAAAAAGGATGTTAAAGCCGGAGAGTTCATCGATGCAAGAGGCTCAAACCTTCCGGTAGGCGGCCAAAATGATGGTGAATACTGGATAGATCTTCCCGACGATGATGGGGATAATTTTGTTAAGAAAGGGAACATAGAAACTGCTGAACTTTATGTTCATGTGAAACCAGCCCTAGGAGGCACATTCACTGACATTGCAATGTGGATATTCTGCCCGTTCAATGGCCCTGCTACAATCAAGGTCGGAGTGGCAAACTTTCCGCTAAGCAAAGTTGGCCGGCACATTGGCGATTGGGAGCATTACACTCTCCGGGTAAGCAACTTCAATGGTGAACTTTGGAGTATATATTTCTCCCAGCATAGTGGAGGGGAATGGGTTGATGCATCTGGCTTGGAGTTCTTCGGAGGCAACAAGGCCGTAGTTTACTCCTCAAAGAGTGGCCATGCGTGCTTCCCTCACCCGGGTAACTACCTTCAAGGTTCTGAAAAACTGGGAATCGGTGTCCGAAATGATGCTGCTCGGAGCAAGTTTTTCATTGACTCTAGCACTAGGTATCAGATTGTTGCAGCAGAGTATCTTGGAGATGTCGTGGAAGAACCATTCTGGTTGTGGTACATGCGAGAATGGGGGCCAACTATAAAGTATAATTCTAGGTCTGAAATAGACAGAATTCTCAATTTTCTACCCTTCAATATCAGGAATACAGTGGAGAATATATTCAACAGTCTCCCAGTGGAGCTCTATGGAGAGGAAGGACCCACAGGACCGAAGGAAAAAAACAACTGGGTAGGTGATGAAAGATGGTGAACCAGGCTCTTTCAGGAACACAGACTTTGAAAGTTTTATTCAGCATTTGCTTGCATATCGTTATAGAGATTTCTGGGGTATGAAATTAGGTTTAGTACTATATTAGTTTACCAAATGAGAGTCGTGGCGCGGCCAATCTTGCAAAGTTCATAGTTGGATGTAATTTGCCTAATTGTCCAATTAACAATTGCATTATTGCGATTGCAATATGATTTATGATCAGCACAAGGGTGGCTTGAGCAGATCAAGTCATTGACTTAGGTATTTAGATCAAAATCTTCTCATGCCGAGATTGCTTGTGAATGGATAAGATACATGTAGATGATCAAGCAGCCTAGATTTATAGCTTCTTGTGTATTGTGATAATTTGATCACATTGTGATATATATATACACGATTGGCAAATGCATACTGTTCTTGGTGATATTATCTCAAGTTCTTGTTTTTCTTTCAATACAAAATGCTCAATTATATTGTTTTGAATCAGGAGAAGATGAATATTTCTGTTTTTTTTCTTATCAACATTATCATGAATTTTGATAATTTGGACATGAATTCATTAGCAAACACTTGGAAACAATGCAGCAACAACAAAAATGATTATTGCCTCTTCTTTCGTTTCTGAAAATTTAAAATCTGATTTAATAATTGCTCTGTTTTTTATAACACTTATTTTCTTATTTAATTTGTAATCTCAAACAACAACACATCAAACTGAAGATTTATACATCGGTATGAGATTAACAAGTGATTAGTTTCCATTTGGATCTATACACTAAAAATAATAATTTTTAGGTCCGTTGCTAGAAACTAATTGTGACATATTAGCGATAGAACAAAGCTGTCGGTTAGATATCTGTCATTGTAAAGCTTAGTGACAGAATTTAACTTTCCGTCGCTATTTTTAACGATAGCTATATTATAACCCGTCGCTATATTTAGCGATGAACATATAATTACCGTCGTTACATGGCGAACGGAATTTGTTCTTTGTTATGGTATTAGCAACGGATATTTTTAATTATCCGTAGCTACTAGAGGCAGATGGTTAAATTTCATCACTAGTGACTGTCCGCAGATTGTATCACAACAAAAATAGCGACGAATATAGATAATATCCGTCTCTAAAAATTGAATATATTTCCAAAATCTGATCATTTTTTCAATTTCCCTATTTACATATATAATTACACTACACAACAAAACAATCATACACAAATTTGACAACACAACAAATTCCACATAACAAACTCACTAAACATCACAACACATCACTACATATGAATCAAAATACAATCATGAATACATAATAAATCTAAATATGTCTCCAAATCTAACGGACAACAATCCATAATAGATCATCTAATATAAGATAAAATTTATGTCCTCCAATACCAGACAAAGTTATCAAATACATGACATCCTAATAAAAAAACAGAAAAAAAGAAGCTCTAGGATTCTGTATGAAATTTCATTTAATAAGTTATGAATACAATAACAAATATAATCAAAGATGCATATAAGTATTATAAACATAATAACAATATCTTTTACTGAAAAAGTTAAGATAAACAATAACATACCTCAAAAAGATCTACTCTGCAGGAGAATCATCGGGATCCTGGGTCTTCTGGGACTCGAAATAATACTGGTGGAACATCTGTGAATCTGGAGAAAATTTTACTGCAATATCTTACATACGACGAACTATCTCCTCAGTTGCAGTCTGTCGCCTCTGTATCTCCTGTATCTCTATGTCCCTCCCCACCATCGTCTCCTCAGTCGTAGCTTGTCGCCTCAGCATCTCCTCTATCTGTGCGTCCCTCTCAACCACCGTCTCATCCAATGAGGATAGCTGAGTCCGCAAGTCATGATTTCCCTCCTGTAAGTCTCGTACCTCACTAGATAAAAAGGAGGAAATAGGACGACCCCTCATTCCTGGAGCTCTCATCCGCTCATAGATAACTTTAGTCTAAGAGCCAAGCCTATAGAGGGAGGTATTCTTCCTTCCACCGATGACATCATAATAAATGCCATTAACTGCATCGGTGGAAAGAGACTGTGACCTCTCTCCCTCTGGCTTAGGCTGAGATACCTCAACTACTTTATTAGTCATTGCTTCCTGTATCAAAATAAAATTTTTATTACCCTTCAGATAAAGTTTACAATTATATTCATAAAATTTAATAATCTTACATTAATTGCTGAGGAACGGTTATCGACAAATGATCCATCTTTCTTCTTATGTGTTTTGTTGAATATCTCCCAACAAGTAGGAAGTTTCTGTAATTAGCAGCCTATATACAGATAATGCAAGTATATTAGTTGGAACTAATAAAAAAATTAAATGTAAGAAATTTTTATATAACTTAGTTTAAATCATACCAAGTCTGAAGCATGCTCTACAATTGAACGGGATTTGACGGTATGTTTTGTAGATCCAGTGCTCGACCCAGCAAGCTCTGAATTGTGATTGCTTCGAGCAATCGTTGCATTGTCCTGCCAATGCTGGGTAGCCCAAATGGCTCTCTAAGACAACCAAACTGCATCAAGGATCTCAGATGGCCTGGTGCTCCTCTGCCTCCACTTGTACAACATGTCTCTATATAGCTTCGAGTAGTAGGTGTTCCAATTTTTTTTTTAAATTCGGCCTCGTGGCCCTCCTCCAAATATCTCTTCTGCAACAAGAAATTTTCACAATTAGTATCATGTTAACTATAAATATATTTTCTAATCAAAATATTTACCAAAAATTTACCATAATAAAAAATTTTCATATCCTGGTTCATGAGGCGCCATGTAGTACCTCCTAGGGGCAATGTAACACCCACAATTCATCGTACTTAATTCTTGCCTTAGAATATTTAAAATAACCTTCTTAGTTTAGTAAAAGCATTAGTAGAAAAAGACCAAGGATCTTAAACCAGAGTTGTTCAAAGTTCGAGGACGAACTTTTTATAAGGTAATAGGGATTGTAACACCCGAGAAAATTTAGAGGATTCTATTAAGAGAAAAAAATTAGATGATCCTGTTAAGAGGGTTTTGTTAAGAAAATTTAGAGGAAGAAGTAAGAAGAAAAATAAGAGGGATTAAAAAGAATTTATAATAAGAATTTATAAAGTATAAAAGGAAAATTAATAAAAGGAAAGTAATTAATATAAAGGAAATCTTATAAAAATAAAAATAAATGTAAAAGTTAAAAACGTAATTAAAAGAAAACATAAGAATAATTTATAAAAGAAAATAAGGATTTAAAAAGTAAAAGAAAAAGGAAATTTTATAAAAGGAAAAGTATAAGACGTATGAAGAAGCCACTTGGGAGCGTGAAGATAGTATGAAACAGAGATACCCAGAATTATTTAAAAGTTCGAGGACGAACTTTTTATAAGATGTATAGGATTGTAACGTCCGTAAATTTCGAATAATAATAATAATAGTACTAATTAATAATGATATCAATAATAATACGGATAATAATTCTTGGAGGTAGTTAGAAATAATTTTTATATGAGAATAATTTATAAGAAATTATAATCAAAAGATTTTTTTATAAGAAATAATTTTCTTATAAAAATTTATAAGTCTTGATTGATTTAATAACAGGTCGTATAAAAATTTTAGAAACAGAATCTAGTCGGTAAATTAATTAGAAGAAAGAGAATTATAGAATTTTTCTAGTATAACAGAAATTCTAAGAAAATTTGATGAAGTCTAATTAGTAGATTATTTAAAGAGGGATTGGATTGAACCCAAACCCCAAAACCCTAGCCGCCCCTTTTTCTCTCTCCCTCTCTCGCTTCTCTTTCTCACATGCACGGCCCTCAGCCGCCGTCGACACGCTGCCAAGCAACGGTCGGCCTCCTTCCCCGTCCCCTCCCACGAGATCGTCGGCCAAGACCACACCACCGTGTATTCGCTGCGTCCTTCCCGCGTGCGCAACTGCCGACGGCCGCACGTCCCCGACGCCGCCGACGTTCCTTCCCACAAGATCTTCCCTGCTGCCATCTCCGGCAGCAGAAAGCTTCGCCTCCACCAAACCCCAGCAACGCCGTCGAGACATTCGGTGCACAAAACCAAGAAGACCAACCGCCGACCTTTTTCTCACCGGCACTTCGCCGCCGGCCGGGAACAGCCCTGCCGACTCCACCTCTCCGCTGCCACGTGCCGTAACCAAGAAAAGAAGGTAAGCCAAATTAAGATTTGCAATTAGATAGGCTAAGTAATCAAGGGTTTGATCCAAGGAGCGAATCCTTAACCTAGGCAAGTATTGAAGAAGATTAGGCTTGGCTATTAATGTATACTAAGGTTTAGCTAATTATGTATATCCGTATATATTATGATACAGAATCTTGAGTCGTGACAATTCTCGAACGGGAAAGGCTAATTATCACGACTTACAAATAAAACGTAAGTACTTCTCACCTACAGTAAGAGTAGCTTCGTCGTTATTTTATTTATTTATTTTATGTATTTATTTTATTTTATTAAATCTTGAAAAGCATGCCTTAACTAGTACTAAGACCGCCTTGACTAGTACTAAAACCGTCGAATTTAGATATTGCTTCTTTTACACTAAATTTAGATCGTAATTCTTTTATTTCTATGCTTTAATTAAATATGGTAGGATTTCATTTTTGAAAATCACTTTATAATTTTCCAGCAAGAACATGTTAGATTTATTTCAGTGTTTATTTCATTATACCATGTGATGATTTCTAGTAGAACTCCAATTAAGAAAGAAGGAAGCAATTTAAGTAATTTAGGCATGTACCGGGCCAAGGCCCAAGGGATGGGCTCCAAGTTG
>JBBPFP011083556.1:0-12134 GCA_037974795.1 Kaempferia galanga | reverse complement strand
AATCGGCTATTTATTATTTAGTTATATGACCAAAACTATTAAAATTTATCATTTAGTTAAATAATTAAATTCATATTTTAAATTTTGATTCTATTAATTGCATTGTCATTGGCTATACTTTAAAAATAAATTTAAAAATAACAATATATGAATAATAGGACAGAATAAAAATATTACAGAATTAAGTTTGTGCAGTGGAGACAAATATATATTGATATAAAATTATGATGTCAAAAAGTCATGCACTCCTTACATATTAGTAACTTAACACAAAATGGAGATAAAAACTCATGTGGCATTACATAATTGAGACAAACATGACTCAATGATGAGTGTGATTACAAGGACACGGCTAATAAATTTGGAAGGGAGAAAAAAAACAAAATTGCACTAGTTATTTAACTATACATGTATCGTCTTATCCTAAACAATCTCAATGGGCTCGCCTAAAAATATTTAACACTACAACAATGATGTAGCAGCATACAAGATCTGCTAACTTTAGGGTCGCTGCTGCCTCAACCCCTCCACTCCCTCCTAGATAAAATCTCTTGTCGAGGTGATGGAGGGCTTTGAGACGGTCTTATTCTTGCGGGCATCCGCGAAGGCTGGCTGAAGTTGGTAGCGATCGGGTGCAGAAAGCTAGGATTTGGAGTGATAGACATTTTGCTCATCGGTAGTTCCACATCATCTTCATCGTCAAGGTCGATATCGTTATGCACTTCGTAGTCCCCTGCATCATCAGGAAAATTGGGAACGTCAAGGTCCTCAAGCTCATCATCCACTTCATCGCCATCGAAGTTGCTGTATGTTGTCCTCACATTGTCCCAGAACTCAAAATTGGGGCGCATAAATCTGCAGAACAATGATGGAATAGGACAGTGAGCCTCGTAAGTTTAAAATGACCTCGGTAAAGTACAAAAAGGATCATGTTTTCAGAGGGAGTCGATCTCAAGGATGAATTAGTGCAGAGATACAACAGCATTTTCAACGATTTTTCTGGAAAGCATGTAATATATAAGCAGATCTAATGAATTTTTGTTATTAGGAATGAGTAACAGACCTGTCGGATTCTTTTAGAAGATATGGATCGAATGGGAAGAACATGTCCAAACGCTCGATTCCTCCAAAAGCCTTTGAGAATTCAGATTCAAACGAGTTGTCATAGAAATAAGGCATTGGTTTCTTAAACAACCGGGCAGCACTTGCTTGCCTGAGGAACTCTTGAACGATCAAGGGCAAACACACCTGCATAAATGCACAAGCAACTGGCATCAGATCAGTGGATGATTACTATTTTTGTATAAATAGTACCCCCTTCTGCAGGAATCATAAGTCCATTCAATATTTTGCTTAGGGAAAAATAAATTCTGTCCGCGTACCTTGAGAGGATCCAAGGTTGGATGACAAAGAATAGAATCCAGTGGCAGGTGAAAGAGCAGCTGCTTGAGGTGAGGAACATCTGAGATTGATCGCAATCGAAAACATAGAATGTACATCACAGCCTACAGACAAGAAAGAAACAGAATTTTACAGAAATAAATAAACGACAACAATTAGCTATGATGATAGTATGTTGTACATGCCAATATAGGAAGCTACCCTCCCTCGAAAACTAAGTTACAGTGAAGGCTTGATTTTGGGCAATGAGAATGAATTTGCACACCTTCGAGGTACAATATATACTATGGTTTATCAAACCATAGTTTTTGCAAACTGACCGACATTGAACCAGGTCGTCGGTCAAGCTGAATCAAGAAAGGCCAGGGCCAATCCATAGTTTCTCAAAATATTGGGGTAGGAATACGCTGTAACAGGGAAACGGTGGTAATTGAAGAAAAGATGCTGTAAACTGTAATCTGAAAAAAAATTACAAAAATACCAGATTGATGGTGTTTTCTTAAAAATTAAAAAACTTGGTCAATTTAGGGTGGATCTGAATAGCTTCTCCAATCATGAAATGATATGGAAAACGAGGCAGGTAATTTGTCAAATGAGACTATACAGCAATTTGATATAGGGTACAGCGCACTTGCTTTAGTAAGAAAATGCCACAGATATAAATTTATAAATCCTATCAATACTAAATTTATGGTATTATTTTTTCCATTTTAAATTATTTTTTAAAATAGGATAAGTTGATTTATCATTATTTAATTAGGGTATGATATTATGTTATGATATTATTAAAAATATTAGGATTTATTTTTAAGGCAAACTTATACCCTAATTATTTTCCTCTTTTTTCTCTTCTTTTTTTTTTTTTTTTTTCATTTTATCATCTGATTCCATGCCACCCACCCATGATGCCCAAGCCACGTCGCTTGCCTACTATCGTCACTTGCGCTATTGCTCGTAGTCGTCTCACACACACACACACATATCACTTCCCGTTCTCCCTCTCTGTTTACTCTTCTGCTGCACAGAGTGGGTGTTAAGGTCGTCTTGTGTGCAAGCGGAATAGTAGATTTCTTGGATGCCAACTGGCACGACTGGACACCGGAAACCATGAACCTATCATCTATATTGACCGGTTTAAGCGGTTGTTAGATGAAATTGTAAATTTAAACCTAAGTTGAACACCCCAGCTTGAAATTTTAATCCATGGTTTTAGTAAATTATAAATGCTTATAAAAGTAAGAGATAGAAGAGCTAGTAACTCATAAGATCACTAACCAAACAGATCACCCATAAAATGAAAGATAATAAATAGCATTCTTAGCATAAAAGCTGACTAGGAATATTAGACACTATCAAAAAGAGTAACGAGAAATAACTTATAACTGACCTGACATCCAGAATAAAATATTCGGTCAGCTTGAGGGCTGATCATTTTTTCCCGACTCTCTTGCAATTGACAATACTCAAAACACCAATCCACCAATCTACGTTGGGATTCCAAAATATCAACAAGATGAACATAAACACAAATCAATATAGAACAAAAGGACAAGGAAACTAATAAAACCTTTGAAGTATACTTGTGACTAGGGAAGGGGAAATAAACTTAGCCCGGGCTAGATAACTTGCAAGATACGCAACAGCCTTCATTCTGCATTTGAAACCAAAAATATGATGACACATTACAAGCATTCACACTAAAATGAATCAAGTGAATTAGTGTATTCCATAAAAGAGGTAGTCAGGTGCACGAAGCTCCCACCAATGCAGGTCCCGAGGAAGGGTCTATTGTACATAACCTTATCCTACTTTGCAAGTAGCTGTTTTCGAGACTCGAACCTGTGACCTTTAGGTCACATGGGCAATAACTTTACTATTGCATTGCACCAAGGCTATTGTACACAGTCTTACCCTACTTTGCAAAAGATTATTTCTGAGACCAAGGCTCCCCTTCGAATCAGTGTATTCTATACTATTTTAAAATGTGGCATTAATCTTTAGACAAAAATCCATGGTCAATAATCAAATTGTGTAAGCAATGCCGAATAGTGTGTAAAATTGTATACATAACCAAAGCAATAATATTGTGACCTCCAACCTTATAAAAACTAATGTACATGGAAAATCAATTGCATCCATGAAAATAGATGTGAAGCAACCGAGCACAAACCTTCATGCTCAAATACAAAAAACACCTATCAGATTCTAACGAAGATGATGATGGATGCCTGATAATCCAACAAATAATTGATAATCAAAACCCTTCAGCCAAACATAAAGTCAATGTACAATGTTTTAGACCTTTTATGTGCTAGTGGAAGGCTACCATCTACTGACTCACGAAAGTTGTAAATAGAGCACCATGACAAACAAAAGTGGAAGTGTGATTGTCAAAATCTAGGAACAACAATAGCAACAAAACTTAGTACAGTTGGGGGGGAAATGAACAAGGACTTCAAACCATTTGAATGGTCAAGAATTCAACCTTTGGGGAATTAACAACTATAAGGTGTTGATTGGTGAGACTACAAGTAATTTATAACAATCAATATATGTTTCTCTGATGTCATAGTCAATGGGCATCCTTCATCCCATAATTTATGCTAGAGGAAGAATTGCATTAAATCAAGATTCAAAATCTCAAATTTTGCCCTCATTTTATTCTGTTCCACTGCTACAGACAGATTGGACTCGGGTTGCAAAATACAGCCAAAAAGACAGTAACAAGCATTTACAATGAAGTTTAATTGTAAAGGACAAAGTAACTAGAAAATACCCAGTTCACAATAGGTTGTTAAATGGTAATTTCAGTATCAATCTCAAAATTACCTGGAATCTGGATCTTCATCTTTTGAAACAAAAATATCTGTTAGTAGAATAGCAAATTTCAAACCGCATGTGTCGGGATCCAATGAACAGGCATAAAATATCAGGAACTGCTCATTAAAAAAAATCAAGATTAGCAGTGAGAATCAATTAGCGATATTAGAACAAAGACTCTAAGAAAATCTTAATAAAATAAAAAAAAGGCAAAAGAAACAGAAAAGAAAGCTACCTGAGTAAATTTTGACTTGTGAAGTTTTAGCACCGCCCTTCGAAAGATCTCTGAGAGCCTGTCAAACCCCTATTTCACAGATAGGAATGTGAATGTTTGCAAAAGATATTCCCAAAGTGTTCAAACGGAAACTATCACTAAATCATCATGCAAGGGTCATCAAACAAGCCACTTATAGTTCTATTGTTCCACAAATCTAATGAATGTTAGACACCTATTTCACAGAATAGGAATCTGAAAAGGTTTGCAAAGTGCTCAAAGGCAAATTTCCACTAGTTCATCATACAAAGGTCAAAAAACAAGCCACTTATAGTTATCTTATTCCACATGTCTATTAGACTGTTGGTTCATCTATATAACCAAGAGATAGAAACATAAGTTTAAGTTAATTGTCAGAGTATGAGTTTTCTGACTACAATTTGGGCAGCTGGGGATTACCTTTACACCACCATTCATATTTTGTTGTCTTACTTTACATAAATATTAACATACAATGAATTCCTTTTGAGGGCCTACTTACTTAACGAAATAGGAGGAAGAAAATAGGGAGAATATGAAAGTGTCTCTTTGTATGACTAACTTCTATATATTCCTTCTCGCATAAATAACTTCTGTATTCTTCCTATTTCTTTCTCCCATTTTTCTTTAAGTAAATAATTTAATTGTGGAGATGAAAAGCATTAGGATTGAGACTTGTTTGTATCAACTTGTTTAACTCTGATGATAAATGACAAGCCAGATGTCTTGCTGCATAAACATAAACTCCACGAGTAATCCTATAACTCTACAAGGATGCAAAAAAGGAGAATATTTCCGAGCAATAAGTAATATAGTCGACCTAGAAACTCTATATATTAGAAGTTTCTACCTGATAAGTTTTTTTTCCTTTTCAAATCCAGTGATTAATAAACTTTCGATCACCACGAAACAATAAACAAAACCTACAATAAACATTTATCCGGTGCGCTTCTAATCAAAACAGCATAATGACACCTTCAAATTTGCTGCTTAAATGGTTATAGATTTGCTAATATTTTTAGATATTGTGTGTTTTTATCTCCTGATGCATATTTAATGTTTTGGTGCCTAAAATAAGGTAGATTTTTCATAGCCCAGCCAAAGAAACTCTAACATTAGTATATTTATAAAGGAAAAGAAACTTTTCTGTGTACAATTGATTCCATATTTTACATTCATCTTTAAAGAACCTAACATAATACAGAATCTCTATGTAAAACACTGATATATACTTATAGAAAGATTTCCAACACTTCTAGAAGTTAATAGGTTTAGAAGCTCACCTCTAATAAACAACCACTGTCTGCACAGGATTTAAGATGCTCACAAACTACCACCATCAAGGCATCCAATTTGTCGGCAATAACATTGCACTTTAAAACTCCATTTTGTTTGATGGACTAAAAATTAAGAAAATAAAAGGAAAACATATAAGTACCAATTTATATATGGAAAATTAAACAAAATACATGTGGAATATCATATCCTACAGAATGCTCATTATCTTGATTATAGTCTCCGAGTTCAATGACAAATACACTTTTGTTCTGTTCTTCCTGTAGAATGTCTTCCCAAGGTATGTTTACCTGCCACACGAGAAAATGAGAATTTTGCACGAGTAATTTTATCCAAAAAAATGAAGAAAAACCAAGATGAACAAGACTCACATCCAAGTCTGTGAGCAAATCTACTACTTTTGCCAATACTGTGCTTCCAAGGAATTTTCCAATTTCATTTCTTTCTAGTCCAAGCAAACCCTCCACATAAGTTACCATAATCTGCAAATTGTGACAGTTATCAGTTTGTTTGACATATAACATTCCATTTCTCTGGTTGAAAACTTACATATTTATCTTCAGTGACTCTTGACATCAGTTTTTCAATTAAAACTTTAAGCCTCACTGGAGCAAGAGGTACTAAAGTAGTAATACAATGCAATGCCAAATGAAGTTCGCTGTGAACTTCTTTCTTTCTCATAAGCCATCTTTTTGAGTGACAAAATGGCGCCTTTAGCCAATTGGGTGGGCGAAAGTTACACATAAGCACATGTAAGCAATTTTCAAGAAATTTATCAGGTAGTGTAGCCTGGTATCATCAAACAAAATAGATTACATGAGTAATGCATATCGATTAAATTGGGAAAATTTTTCTCTCTATTTACAGATGCGTACCATTGTAGTGATCAATTCCAAGAATGCATTCCTTGTCTCCAAATCATAGTCCCATATGGATGTTAGAAAAATCTTCAGGGGCATGCGGTAGAAAAACATAAGTTACTATTAAGTTTGGAGCATAGGGAGTGAGTGAGAATTTATATATTGATTCTACTTGACTATGTAAACTTACATTATTTAATAGAGCGCCATGGTACATAATGTCGATCTTGAAGACAGCTCTTGTTAGTGCCTTCAATGCTGTCTGAAAAATCAAGTGACAGAAAAAATCAGACTTTATAAAGTTTAAGAATAAATATCTGTGTGGATATAAATACCAACCACTGTTAAAGCTTCATCAACTGGTCCAATTTTCCTTCCAGGATTCACCACAGAAACCAGGTAATAGTACTGCTCCTTATCAACCTGAGCAATTAAAGATGGAGCCTAGAAAGAAAACAGATGGGTTAATCACCATTGTGTAACTTAACAAATAATTTGAAGGCCAGAGCTACTAAAACTGGAGCATGGTAAAAAGAAAAAACGATGGGCTATCATCTGTCGCTAAACAACTTTTGAAGTAATTAGATAGTTACATGGCATAACAAAATCCTACTCCATTAACCAAGATAATAGGTGATTCATTAATTCCTAATAATTATTCTCACATAAAAAAAAAACAGTAAAAGTTGCTCCTTACCATCCGAACACCATCGAGAACATTTATAACAGAAGCAAAAGCCTCGGAATCACTGATGAACCCCTCCTCGGCACCATCTACAGAAAATTCGTTTCCTTGTGGTTCCACCCCCATCGTCGAAAGTTCAATTCAACAAGCTCCACTATTCAGCTGATTAAAACGCCACGAAATCAAACAATCGCCTTTTTAAGGCGTCGATGCAGAAATTTAGTGAAACAAAAGCTCGGAGGTGGGGGGGCGCGAGCGGGGAGGGATAACTGCTGCTACCTCGACGATGGAACAGAAGCACTTGGCGCCGGCGAAACGATCTCGACTTCTGTGAGGAGGCGCGAGGGATGGAGGCAGAGCTGCAGGGGATTAGGGTTCTCGCCTTCTCGGTGGGAAGGCTTTTAAAGCGGCTATTCGATCACGTGGAGGTTGTTATCGCTCGCCTCCTGAAGGACCGGAACGGAACCCTCAGACCCTCGGTTCAGGCAAACTACTTGGTTTTTTCTAAACACGACCCGTGACGTTTTTAAAATACATGTTCGTCCTTACAAAGATTTTCATCCTGGTCCTTATACTCCGAAGCTTCAAAAGTCATCAAATTATTTTGGATAATGTTTTTTAGAATTCCCATGTTATATTAAATTCTACCTCCTATTTGATGCATGAAAATTCAATAAATAAATAAATATGTATATATATAGATATATATATATATAATAGTAATATAAAAATGTATTAAAATTAATAATAGTATATAATTCAAACTGTTTCGACGGGAAGAACGGAGGGGAGCGCAGTGCTGTCGCCATGGCGAGGAAAGCTTTTGCGATGATCAAGCAGAACCCCTACTCGCCTCTCAATTCGAGGCATCCGAGCAGGTATAAAATCTCTCCTTTCCCATCAATTTCATCACAGCTTCAACTCTCGATTCAATAAATAAAGAAATCGTAGAGATTTCAAAAAATAAAAATAAAAATAAAAGGGAAAAGAAGAGGAGAAATCGCAGAGATGGCAATGGAAATGAAGCTAATCTCTCTTTGCCTCTGCTTCTACGTCGTTTGCAGTGTAATTGCAGTGGCGAGGGCCAGCGGTACTTACAGTGTGAGGGATTTCGGTGCCAAGGGCGATGGCGTGACTGAAGACGGCCAGGTTCGGTATCTCTGCCCATCATGTGTTTCTGGTTTTGCCTAGCTCAGTAGCTTTGATCAGGATGCCAATTTCTATGATCTGAGCTATGAATTTCTATAAGCTTTGGTTTCGTTACAATTTTTACTTCTAATGAAATTATGGCATCAAGATCTAGGAATGTGTTTGCTAACACTTTCATGCTTGATCTAGGCATTTATGGCAGCATGGAACAAAGCCTGTGCGTCATCTGGACGAACCAAGGTTTTGGTTCCCCCTGGAACATACTTCCTCAACCCTATCGATTTCGTTGGCCCTTGCAAAGATGTCAATGACCTGATCTTCCAGATTCACGCAAGCTCACTGCCACTTCTTAAAATTCATTTACTTTTAGATTCATGATCCATGATTTAACTCGGTAGCTTGAGCTGATTGTCCTGGGCATTGCTTGTTTGTGAATGCAGGGAACATTGAAAGCGTCGACGGACTTGAACAAATACGTGAATCGTCGCGGTTGGGTGTCGTTCGTGACGGTCGACCGCTTGACCTTGACTGGCGGAGGGACGTTCGATGCTCAAGGAGAAGTATCTTGGCCATTCAACATATGCCCCAGACAGAAGAACTGCGTTCCACTACCATCGGTACTCATCCCTTTGCTGAATTTCCACTGATAGTAAGCTCTGTGTAATGCTTTTTTTGTGTTTTCAGTCACTCCTCTTCGTAAACACGAACAACACTGTCGTCAAGGATATAACAACTGTGAACAGCAAGTTCTTCCACGTGGTTCTGATGAACAACAATAACTTCCAAGGCAGTGGAATCACAATCAAGGCCCCAACCAATAGCCCTAACACCGACGGGATTCACCTGGAGAGTAATACCGGAGTGACTCTTTACAATTGTCACATTGGCACGGGTGATGACTGTGTCTCCATTGGACAAGGCAACTCTTTCGTCACAATCAGTGGGATCACTTGTGGTCCTGGCCATGGCATCAGGTTAGCTACCTCATGCAACGTCGTCAATCTTCAATCATTTGTATCATTTTGATGTTTCACTCACATTAGTTCCTTTTTGCAACAGTATTGGGAGCTTGGGAAGGTACAACACCGAGAAGGATGTCAAGAATATCATTGTGAGAGATAGTACTTTCGTCAACACGGTGATGGGAGTGCGCATCAAGAGTTGGGAGAACTCGCCTGTTCAAACTACGGTTCAAAACGTAACCTTTCAAAATCTCATCATGCAGAATGTTGGAAGTCCCGTCGTCATCGACCAAACTTATTGCCCCTATCCCCATTGCGACCACTCGGTTTGTATAGAGGATTGCACATAGACAGACATGCTTACTTGCTTCATTAATATCTCACTAAAAACAATTTCTTTGTGCACATTTTGATTGATAGTCATCTTCGCGTGTGCAACTAAGAGACATCAAGTTCAAAGACATTCGAGGAACAGCAGCGTATAGGGAGGCAATGATATTAAAATGCAGCAAAGGACTACCGTGCCAAGGGCTTAGGCTCGAGAACATCGACCTCAGGAGTTCAGGTGTAGACAAGCCAACGTCTGTCTGTCTTGATGTTCAAGCTCAATTTTCCGGCACAATCAACCCTGAACGATGCAAGTGATGCGGATGGAAAGGTTCTTTGCTGAAGCCAAGCTTTGCTCATCGAATATTGAGATTGCGGCTCAACAAAGGTTGATGTTGTGACAGTGTTGTGAGTGGTGAGGAATTTCAAGAGTTAGAGCTGATGTATGAAGATAGCGGTGGCTTTCACTTAGTCACCCTTCTTCTTGTGTTTGATTTTTATTGGCATTTGCAAGTATTTGATATATATCTATTGGTGCCTTATAGTATTCCTTCTATATTAACAAGACTCTTCAAAGAATTTTCTCTGCTTAGCTACGTTGATATTTTCTTTTTCAATTAGTCTTTGCTAGGCTGATCAATTCGCCTCGATCGTCGTCTACTCCACTAGATTGACTTTTGATCGCTTCGAGCCAAACTTAGTTGGATTAAGTTTGACTTGATTCTTGCTCGAACAAAAGGGCGATAGGGTATGAGGAGCTCAATCTCAAAATAGCTCAATTCATTTCTTCAATGCATTTGTTGATACTTTGACTGTTATCAATTTTTTTTCAGGGTTTTCTCTATGAATAATTATTTTTAAAATAAGTACAAGTAGCTCTTAGAAATTAGATAAATTTTTTTAAAATATTTTTTTGGGTTAACTTTCTATTCTGAAAATTATTTTTATGTGAAAGACAATAATTATATCTCATAGGATTATTATTATGTTTCTTTGATCTTTATAAAAAAAAATTAGAAAGTATTCATCTAGTAGCTTTTTTAACATTTTCATAATTAGAAAACTAACAGAAAAACTTTTTTAATAGTAAAGTTAGTATTTTTTTTTTTCAATTATTTGAGGTAAAAAAATAGGTCCCACCGAGATTTGAACTCGGGTTACTGGATACATATTTTAATTGAACAAGAAAATTCTTTTTAGTATTTTTTAATTATTTTATTTGAGGTAAAAAATAGGTCCCACCGAGATTTGAACTCGGGTTACTGGATTCAAAGTCCAATGTCCTAACCACTAGACCATGGGACCATTCCGTGGAAATGAGCTAACTTAATATAATGATCATTATTTACATTGGCTCCCTACCCCTCCGCTTCCTTAAAATGGAAGTGGAACGCCATGGTGGTCGGCGGTGGCCACAACGGCGTAACTGCCGCCGGCCTCTCCGTTTCCGTTCCCGAGAAGTCACATTCAGTCGAGCAAACCGTAAAAAGGATGAAAGTGTACAAAGTTTGCTAATTTCTGGCAAACTTCCACCCATTCAATCAATTCATGGCATATTTCTTGACGACTCACTTGTAACAATCTACTTCATTAACCTGAAATAGCACCCACATTTCTCTGTCAATTATCAGCTCTTTAGGGATGGAGGTTTAGATTAATGTAGAATGATCGTGCGTTCACACACACACATGCTCTATGTCATATATTATGCAAATTTGACTTGTTTGAGGATATAAAAAGTACCTTGTTCGATCGCCGACGAATAAGCTACTGGCGAACTGTCGTTTAGGTTGACGAAGTCACCAAACCAAAGGGAATAGCCGGAGTACTGAATTCTCGTAGAGTTTGAGAAAGAGAGACAAGAAGAGGATTAAAATGAAGGTCAAGGGTGTTTTGGCTCAGTCACTCCGATTGTCAAGTCAGTTTTCGGCAACCCACATGTTCTCCCAGGGGTGCCTTTGTAAGGAAGATGTCACATCGTACCTACCGGTTATGTCAAACATTTTGTACCATAGAAGATTGGGTGGGGTCACATTGTGTCGATCATATAACTCCACGTGTTCTGACAACCCATGTGCTATCCCACATGTTACACAAATCCACGTGTTGTCCCACGTGCTGTTCCACGCGCTATTGCAGCCTACATGATATTGAGATAGTTGGGCCGAAGGGCATGACATGTTAAGTGGAGGAGCATCAGGTCAAGGGGGGAATGACCATGTCTAGTTTGTGGGGCCGAGCGAGAGTGAGCAGAGTATCCGATCAGCTGGGGCAAGCGAGCTGGGCTGATGGAGTTAAGTCGGGGAAGCTGAGACGACAATCGGATCCGTGGAGCCTCTCGTCTTGAGTAAGCTGAATTGAATAATGAAGCTTCTCGCTTC
>JBBPFP011083343.1:0-12380 GCA_037974795.1 Kaempferia galanga | reverse complement strand
TGACTGCAGATTTTCACTGAGGATTGGATCTGCAAAAAAAGTTTGATTTTTATTTCAAAAAAAAAATCTGGATGCTTATATCAAAACGTTTCTGGTTGATAGGAAATATAGACGGGAATGGAAAGTGGAGAGGTCAATTTTGTACCTCATTTTTCTTTCGAGCTTAATTCCAACTTGACAGTTTATACTCGTAGAGTTCTACGATTGAAGTATACTAACACACCTCTATATCTCCTTAATTATATTGTGAAACCTTTGTTGGGATATGATGATATGAGGGACGATATCATTTGGTTCCAAATGCATCGGTTCTTCTCTCCTTTGATTTGTGAAAGATACACACTTTCTTATGTTGGATGATTCATAGTTATTTTGATACTTAACCTTTATTAAATGCAATTATTGCTTGATGCGACATGATCCAAACTCATGATACTTCAAAACTTTTGTAAAGGTAAATGCCTTTTTTTTTGGGGGTTAAAAAAGGCTACTATATTTGATGAAACATGATACACAGGTAACTAGTGATGTTGTTTCTTTGATATAGACTAAGTTCTCACCTGCCAAATATTTTTTTTGGTAATGCTTATGCTTGAGTTTTTTTTCATATTGTTTTAATGCATATCAAACAGGTGGAAGGAAGGGTTTGCTTGTCTATAGCGGCTAGTAATCAGTTAAAAATGCTGAAGCAGAAAAGACTTGAGTTTTAGAAAAAGACCAAAGCAGTACAAGAAACTGCCAATGCTACAAGTGCAATGTCTAGAAGTGGAGGTGATGCTTTAAAAACTCCAGCATTCTGGCGTTCTAGATTTCATAGGAATGTCAATGAATTGTCTCCTGTCAGTGGATCTGCAAAGGGTGTTTTTTCCAAGCATCCAGTGAAAAAGTTTGAAACATGGGACTTGCATTGGATTGAAAAGGTCCCAGAATGTCCAGTCTTTTGCCCCTCAGTTGAGGAGTTCAAGAATCCACTTGATTATCTTCAACAGATTGCTCCTAGTGCTTCAAAATACGGTATGATGTGATGATTTTCCTTGAGCTGTATTGACCATTCCATTTAATATATTCTTGCAATGTTCATGGCCATCCAATTCTTTCAGAAGAACATAGAAATGATTATCAATATTTTGGTTGTACCATGTTTAATGACAATATCCTGGAACATGAAACACTTAATTGATAACAAAATTGTTTTTTTTTTTCATGAGTATGCCTTTCTTTAACTTTATAACTGTTCCATAATTTGCAAACGTACTGTATAGATTTTTTTTGTTGAAAAAGAGATGTACTGATTTCACTTGGAAGTATTATGGATTCCAAATATACAAGTACCCATAAAACGCTGACTATAAAACTTTATGGATAGCTTTTAAAACACAATCATATAATTGTAATCCCTTAGCCTTTTAGGCATTCATCAAGTACTTGTCCAGTTTGCACAACGTATCCATCTCTTTATTCAATGTTTCTAGGACACAAGCTCATCTTATTTGTCATGAAATACTTAGGTTCATAGATTTTCCAATATGTTTAATATCTTGTTTTCATCGTAGCTGTATTGATATGATTCAGGCATATGCAAGATTGTCTCTCCCTTAAGTGCTTCAGTTCCTGCTGGAGTTGTCTTGATGAAAGAATTAGCTGGGTTCAAATTCACTACCAGAGTACAACCTCTCCGTCTTGCTGAGTGGTCTGCAGATGACATGGTCACCTTCTTCATGAGTGGAAGGTCAGTGATCTGATCATATATTTAGTCCCTGATTTTTTCCTATATTGCATATATATTAATGGTTGATGAGTTTCAGAGCGTATACATTTCGGGATTTTGAGAAGATAGCAAACAAAGAATTTTCTCGAAGATTTTCTAGTACTGGATGTCTCCCAGCTAAGTTTATTGAGGAGCAATTTTGGCATGAAATTGCATTTGGCAAGACAGATATGGTTGAGTATGCTTGTGATGTTGATGGAAGTGCCTTCTCGTCCTCTCCTAAAGATCAACTTGGACAGAGCAATTGGAACTTGAAGGTGATACTTTTATTTTTCTATAGATTAGCCATTATGTTTATTAACCACAATAAGCATTTGACCTAATATTAATTCTGCTACAATTTAGTTTGCAAATAAGTCATTTGCCTACTGTTTGTTGTGATAATTCATTATTTGCCTGGCATATTATTTTTTGCTTCTATTACGATACTATATTATTGTACAACCTTTTTATATATCCTAGTATGTTAACTGCTTTGTTTTGTAAAACTCCTTCGTTTTCTGTTACATAAAGTAATTGTCTCTTGCTCTGTATACATTTGTGCTAATTTTCAATCTTCTTAATTTCCTGTCAACTTCGTTGGCAATCCTGTCACATTCTGGAAATTTGCAATGAATTACCAAAATTTTCTTATTGTAAACATTACTTTGCAGTTACAAAAGTGCTCAATTACATTTTCATTTAAAAAAAAAAATCACGTTGAACTAACCTTCTGAAAAAATATTACAATCACAGTAAGTTGCAGAGTGATGTTGTGAAGGAAGCTATCTCACAGATTCTTGCTGATTCTCGAGAGAAGAAACGTAACTTCACTGAGACAATCGAACTACAGATCGGTTTGAAAAATTATGATCCTCAAAAGGATAAGCGATTCAGTGGTTCTGTGAAGCTACAACATATTCCACGCCCAAAAATGAAAGTTTGCATGCTGGGTGATGCACAACATGTTGAAGAGGTACTCATATTGGAACATTTTGTTATCCTTTCTCCAAACTATTGATTTCTAGAAACCATGTTTATATCTTTTATGAAGCATTTATGGTTGTTTTCCAACAAATAAAGTTGGATGGTAGGAAAAATGATGATTGAAATCTGGGTTGAAATTTTCCAATAAATTGTTGCCGTGTGGTGGGTTTGAGTTGCAGAAATAGTCTCTTACAATGCAAGATAAGATTGCATACAATAGATCCAATTATGTCTAACCATTCCCTGGGCCTTGCATTGGCCGGAGCTTAATGCACCGGATTACACATGCATTAGTGAAATTGGAAGGATGAAAAATGGGCCCTTTTTCTCAAGATTGTTTTTTGGCCAATGTTGGTCTGAAATGTATGGTAGCAAAACACTCCTGCATACAAATAGCAAAACCTTATTCTTTGATAAATCGTACCTGAATAATGGGTATTTATGTCTTTAGAATAAGTTTAACTCTAAATTATTTTTGTTCTTCTGTTCCATCTTCTCATGTAAACAAAGACCTTAAGAAACTCAGCTTTCATCATGTATATAATGTTGGATGAGCTTTATGTATTTTTTGTTTTTGCTTTTGATCAGCTACGACTAATATTGTTCTTATTGTAAAAAAATGTAAATAGTTAAATCTTGTCAATTGTATGTGTTCTATAGCTTGTCCTGAGCTGGTTAACTTGCCCCATCCTCTTGATCAAGAGCCTTTTCAAAGTAAACACAGTATAAAAGTATTGTGATTGATTTTTTTAGCATTTTTAAAATCTGAAGCATAAATAATTATCTTATTAATCTATATAAGTGTTAAATAGTTTCTTATTTAAGTTTGCAGAATTCTAACTTACTGAGTTCATCAAGATGTGTTGCGACTTGTGTTAATGAGCAACTGACTAAAGCATGTCATGCTAATAATTCTTGTCACTTTCAGGCAGAGAAGATAGGGCTTGATTACATGGACGTTGAGAGTTTGAAAAAGATGAACAAAAACAAGAAGCTTGTGAAGAAACTTGCTAAGAAGTACCATGCTTTCCTAGCATCAGAAGCTATCATTAAACAGATTCCTCGTCTTCTTGGTCCTGGTCTTAACAAGGCAGGCAAGCCCTGATTCTTTAGATGGTTGTTTAATATATATGATTCTGCAACTGGCAGCTCTATTTTTTCCCCATTTGCCGGTGACCTGAGGAGAATAATTTTGTTTTGGTTTGCTATCCTCTATTCTTGAATAAGATTGAATGTTACTGCACCAATTTAACCTATTACCTGGGAACTCTTTACTCTGATCTCTTTTAGATTACAATTTTCACATGGATTTGCTAATTGTGTTCACAGGGAAGTTTCCTGCATTAGTTAGTCACCAAGAACCATTGGAGGCGAAGGTAAATGAGACAAAGGCGACGGTGAAATTTCAACTCAAGAAGGTCCTCTGCATGGGCGTTGCTGTTGCCAATGTTGGCATGGAGGAAAAGCATATTTTTCAGAATGTGCAAACGAGTGTCAATTTACTCGTGTCTTTGCTGAAGAAGAACTGGCAAAACGTGAGTTCTCCATCTCCCTAGTTTTGGGCAAACTAAGTTAGCAGTTGAAGTAACTGATGCTAAATCGAGGATACTTTCTAGTTCTTGAATTCTTTTTATAGTTCCGATTCTTCTTTCCTTTTTTCAACTTTATTCTCAAAATTGTCCTCATCTCATTGTTTTAACATTCTTATGCTTGTCTGTGTGTCCTCACAGGTGAAATGCCTCTACCTGAAGAGCACAATGGGAAAACCATACCGTGTGTTCTAAGTGTTTTCTCGACTCGGACCGGCAATCAAGTCAATGAAAATTCTTAGGTAAAAATAGATTTTGTTTATCAATCAGTATGGAAGGGTAAACGATATCGAACATCAGTTCAGTTTTTTTTTTTGGTCTCAGTTATCTTTAACAAATCTATATTATGCTCTCGTTTGCATTGTAATAGTTTGCTAGATCTTGCACCAAATGTTATCCGTATTTCAATGGTTTGCGATTCATGTTGATTTTCTTCTTTCGTTTTAATGTTGATGCTGTGCAGATTTGTATATCTTTTGTAAAGTTCGTATGAGTCAAGTGATCAACGTTAAAATATTGATTTTGCCAAATCTATACATTTACATTGATAGATAATCTTACGAATGAAATTTATTCGTAAATTTAATAATTAAACAAAATTATTTCAAACTTAAACTTTGATTTGGTAAATCTTTTAATTTATGAATGATCCAACCGTGTTACCGTTAATTGATCGGACGGCCAGAAAAATAGATCCGCTCGATATCAATGGTGTCCAATGGCGGGCTCTCGCCGTGGCCTATAAGATGGACTGCAGCTTCACCGGGCTATTCTCTAGCCCTTGAGAGTGTGACGGCATGGCCGGAAAGGGGAAATCGCTCGCCGTTGTCGCTGCAGCGAAGAAGGCCACGTCGAGGAGCAGCAAGGCCGGACTCCAGTTCCCCGTCGGTAGGATCGCCCGGTTACTCAAGACCGGGAAGTACGCGGAGCGCGTCGGCGCTGGCGCTCCGGTATACCTAGCCGCCGTCCTTGAGTACCTCGCCGCAGAGGTTTGTTATACCCAATTCAACTTCGGTTT
Source organism: Kaempferia galanga (assembly GCA_037974795.1). NCBI lineage: Eukaryota > Viridiplantae > Streptophyta > Magnoliopsida > Zingiberales > Zingiberaceae > Kaempferia > Kaempferia galanga. The sequence goes on along the minus strand of JBBPFP011083343.1, from coordinate 7,039 downwards.
CCTCTAATCTTTGGTTTTGGTTTGAAAATTTTCGTCCTGATTGATGAAAATCGTCTCGGACTTCGTCGATTTCATACCTTGATTGTGGTTTTTTAAAGATAATTTTGTTATATCTAAAGTGCCTCATTTATTCAGGTTTTGGAACTTGCTGGACATGCAGCGAGGGACAACAAGAAGAGCAGGATCGGCCCCAGGCACATCCAGCTTGGGGTGAGGAACGACGAGGAGTTATCGACACTTTTGGGAGAGGTTACAATCGCCAGCGGCGGCGTGACGCCCAACATCCATAACGCCCTCCTCCCTAAGAAGACAGGCGGCTCTTCTAGGACTGATCCTGAAGATGATGACTGAAAAAAGATTCAATCTTTTGCAGACTGGTACTGAATTGAAAATCTGCTCAGATACTTGTTGTGCATTGCTTTTAGGATTTATTTTCGGTCATGTGTTTTTTTGAGCTTTGCGATTTTTCCTTGCCATTGGGCTTGATTCTGCCACCAAGCTCTCCTTCCCTTGGGTTCCTTCCCAATCTTTGATTCTTCCGCTTGGATCTCGAATGAAACTCAGAGGGGAGTTATCTTTAATTCTTTAGATCTTTATTCTGTGTGATCTAAGGCCTTTTCCCTTTTAGCTAGATTCTTTTTCTTGGAATTTTAGATCGTCCCCTTTGATTCATCTGCCAATTGTAATTGTAGATCTGTTTCAATTTTCATACAGGCAATGTAAATCTTCATCTGCCATATTCAACATTTATATTGATTTGAACTATGTTCTTTCCTTTTAATAAAAGAGAACAATACATGTATAGCTGAAGAACAATTTAGTCAAGGAACAAACAATCATGCGTATTTTATTTGGTCAAAAAGAAAGTTATCCACTGTAAACGTGAATGAGGATTACATCAAGATTTATTACAACAAAAAAAAAAAAAACACAAGCAGCAAAGTAAATGGCAGCTCATCGTACTTTGGGGAATATTCTACTGAAATTCCACCAAAACCATTGTATGAGAAGACGAGTGTATATGTTGTTGCAGAATTATATGCCACTTGAGTCCCTCCCAAATACGAATCGCCTAGTCCAGTCAGATACTACCAGTGCTCTTGTGCGCCAGCTTACTTGTTTGCTGCATATTGATTCAAATAATAAATGAACAAATTTGTGCTCATACTTCTGCCGGTAGTTTAGGTGATATCAGTGCATAGTATCATGTGGAAGCTAAGGGCAGGCAAAACCCCGACTTGTGCCAAAAGGGAAGAAAGAAATCACATACGTTGCATATACAGAGTACCAAAGCCATTGTGTGCTTCGTCCTATGGAAATCCAATCTCCTGGGAGTTGGGCAGCAGCTTGTTCTCCACCCAAAGGAGCAAATTGTCCAAGATGCCTGTATCTTTAAGAAAGAACAAACCAAGATTAGAGACACAGAGAAAGAGATCCAATTCTGAAAGTGTGCCTTGTTATGTAAATTTATTTATTTTCCCTGAGAGTTTGAAGTCTGGTTACTCAACCAAATCAAACACTGCACTACCTACCCAAAGCATAAGATCGTTAATGGGCTATATCTCCTATATTATCTTTTCAGGTTTATTTCTTCTGTTATTTAGGGTCTGCTCCTCATCCACAGAGTGGCTGGGCTCCTTTGGCTACTCAGAGAGCTATACTTCTATATTATTTTCATGGCTATGACCATAAATTTATAATCGATAATACTATTTTCATGGAGTTTTTATATATTTTTAGTAGCCGTAGAATCACGATGGCCATACTCCAATGCTCTTGATGCAACAAAGTTGATAATCAGGTAGCGAGGAGTGAGTCACATAGTCAACTTTTCAATAAATAGTGGATGTATATTGACTCATTCTAAAACTCAATTAGGAGTTTAATTCACCCAAGTTTCTTTGTTTTAAGAGCATATACTTAGAATAAGTACCTAAAGGGACGAAAGCGATGACGGCCTGGTTCTCTTATCCGCCGTGGACCTTCAGGTTTCTCTTCAGAATCCTTCATTTTGTTAAAACATCTAGCAAGATAATTTCCTTGTTGAGCGGCAACCTGCAAGTGGCAATAAACGGAAATGAGATGAGGGAGGGCCTTACATTGCATATATGCCAACAAATTCCACATATGAACTCAATGAAAAATCTTTCCAGAAAGATAAATACCTGTGCTGTTGCAGGAAGATTTTTGACCTGGGAATCAACATCAGCAAGAGCATTTTTGAACTCCTCTATGGTGATTTCTACATCTTCCTTCTTAACATCACCTTTCGAAGCCTTTATCAAATCAAGAATGTCTTTCATTTGCTTGCTTTTTAGATAGAGTTCCACTTGGGGATACCTTATGTAAATATCTTCTAGAGCATCTTTGATTTCTTTCACGGTTAAAGTTCCTGAATTATCTTTATCAGCGAGTCTAAAGATTTCCAAGATGTCTTCCTGGATACAGGTAACGTTAGGAGAATGTTTTAGAATAATAATTCATGTAGTACATTTGTTACGCACGGATCTAAAAAAGAGTGTAGAAACCATAATTAAAACATACAAAAGTTCCATGGTTCCAATAGAATTTATCCATATTGAGGACTGCATAGTGTTCTGTTCTTATAAGTAGCCCAGCATACAGTAGATAACTTGCCCTCTTTAGATAATGGGTCTACAAAATTATGACAACATTGTTCTATTTAAGGTTAAGAGGGTATATCAAATTAACTTTGACTTAGGGTCGTTCTTTAGTACTTATACAACTACTTTGTGATAGAGAAGACATGATTTGAACTCTGTATGAAGGAATAGAGTAGATTATCAAGACTAGCCAAGACTAGTAAGAGTAAAGTCATAGATACTAGCCAACAAAAGGCATTAGTAGAGAGAGTGTGCACATGTGCATAATGTCATTCCATGTGCAATGATACGACTAATGCTTCTCGATGGTAAGGCAGATCGTAGGATCAAAACCAGAAGAGTATATACCATGACTTTTCTTTGGCTCATAGTGGCACAATCACCAACAGCATATACACCATCACATCCACGCACTCTAAGCCATTCGTCAGTAGCTACTGCCCTTCTATTGCCCTGTGGATAGCAGCAAAAGACGAGAAATATCCAGGCTATGAAACAAAGCAAGTTGAAATCTCTGAACCAGGTTTACAAGAATAACAAAACGCAATGACAGGAAAGAAGCAATTAACCTGACCAATTTTTCTCATGAATTCCAATATCACAGGACGGGGGCCAATGCCAGCTGACCAAACGGCCATTCCATATGGTATAGAAGTCTCTCCATGCGTTACATTTTCAGTAGTGATAGCCTTATCAGACACTTTTACAACCTTAAATCCTGTCTTCAGATCAATACCATCTCTTTGAAACTTCTTTTCAGCAAATTCAGTGATTCTTTTGTCGAACCTGAGCATTAAAGGACAATTCAAATAAAATAATGTGAGAGAAAGAAGTTAGTTATTCTAGACTCAGGTAATGGAGCAATTACAAACAAAATAAATTTGAAATACTTCAACAAACAATGATTAATCTTCGTATTACATGGTCAATATGTGCTCTGCAGTTTCAAGAACTGTTATATTGACTAGGTTTTGTACGGTTGGGTACAATTTAGCCAAATCTTCAGTAACGAAGTCATGCAACTCTGCTGCAAATTCAACACCAGATGGACCACCACCAATAACAACAAAGTGCAACATTCGTGCCCTCTCTTCTTCATCAAGGTATGGAAGTGTAGCCTTTTCGAAACAGTTGATCACACTTCTCCGTATCTTCTGGGCATCCTCTACTTCCTGTAAAAAAAAGTTTCATCCGAATGAATAATTCACATAATTTAATTATTGGCTCTGTATTATTAATCCAAGACTGCAACAATAAAAACTACAAGCTTAGTATCTATATATCCCTACATAATGAATTAGGTAAAAGTAAAAGACAATCTCTATTCCACATGTGTAAAAGGGACATATTTTGTAGCCTGTGAAAGACCCAAGTATTTTTCACTAACAAACTAGGGTATGCCGATCATTTCATGTAGAAATCAATCATCTTGTGAAATTACCTTCAAGAAATAACAATGCTGCTCCACGCCTGGTATGTTGAAGGTATTTACCTTTGCCCCAACTGCTATAATCAGGTAGTCATAATTGACAACAAATTCACCATTTCCTTCAAAATTTGTTCCAATGTCAGTCTGACAAAGAACCTGTTTTTTCTCCGGGTCAATCTTCAAGCACTCAGCTTCCCAAAATTTAATTTCTCCACCTTTCTACCAAATTTGTGATGAATGAAAGAATCATAATAAATCTTTTGGATATGATAAGAATATCTCAGAGCAAAAATGAACCAAATTGAGAAAGACAATGATCAAAAGCAACACCAAAAAGTATAAGAAAACACTTGACTCCAATATTATCCCCATCCTATCATAATGTGATCCATGCTATAGCAGTGTACAACGGTAAAATAATAAACGAAATTGGATAAAACCCACCCTTTTATGTCAAATGAAGTTCTTATAAGTGCAAAATTTCCTTGTGCTGGATCATCAGAGTCTAACAATTAATACCTATTCGATATGATAGGAAAAATCCTCATTAAGAGCATTGGCATTCTCGTAGGTTAAGCTGTGACAGAAATTTCTGTGCGCCTCATCAAGGAAGTGATGTGTAAACATGAACAAAGCTACCCAGCTTATTTCAGAGTATCAAGTTGGGAACTCATTTGGAGGTTGTACGAGATAGGTAGTCTTGTCTTAAGAATTTAACGATAACAAGTGGGAGCTAATAATTCTATTGGAGTTGTTGTTAATCCATACCATATAGTTCCAACAACAATGAACGTTCCCAAAGAAAACAACAGTTTCAATATTGCCCATAAGTAATCCTTTATATCACAGTAGACATATGGAATTTTTTCCCCGATTAGGCTTGATGGCGATTGTGCAACAAAGATCATCAATACATATTCTTTCGCCCTGTCTTAAAGTAAACAGATGAGAATTCATTACTCTGAAACGCACATACCTTCTTTATTATTCTTCGTATGGGTTCGACGATGCTTCTGGGCTCAACTGTTCCACATGTGACGCTCGGCAGCAAAGGCGTGAATGCAAAATAGTTCCGCGGAGATATCACTTGCACGTCGTACATGGAGCTATCAACATTCCTCAAGAAAGTCGTGCCAGCCCAACCAGTTCCAAGCACTAACACCTTCTTCTTGGGAGGCACCTGAGATAGTTCATCCGGAGCTGGATCTGGTCTCGCATCGGCATATGCCACTAATCCTCCACCACTGCAACATACCGAGATTCAGCACAAAATAATAATAATAATAATAAAGTAGAGGTATATTTTGCATCCACGATAATATAAACTGGAAATTCTTCATTTCTTTCCTATGACGCGAAGATTAATTCACAATTAAGACTGGCCAATAAACCGCCTCATAAAACTCGATCGAAGAGCACAGTGATGCATAGAGGAGAAACAAAGGATCTGGAAGCGAAGGCCACAACGAGCCAGGAGAAGGCGAAAATCGATAAAGAAACAGAGTGATTGGAACCATTAATCGAGGACAAAGAAACCCGACCTGGCAGCGAAGACGAGAACGAGCTTGGAGAAGGAGGGGCGAGCAGCGCCGTCGAGTAAGGAGGCGAGGAGACGCATTCCCGGTGATTCGTCCACCGATCGACCGAGAGGGAAGGAGCGATCTGGAGAGAGGTAGCTGCGGAAGATTTAAGCGGAGGCGGAGAAGGAGGAGACCTTCCTTCTTCCGTAGAGCGCCCTTTCCCGTTTATTAGGACGGGGGACACGTGTTTTACGCTGTCGTGTGTTAACTGTTGCAATACTTCATCGCTTTAGATTGAAAAAATAAAATAAAATATAAAAAAAATCAAAAGACACCTTTTATTATTGTTTAGGTTAACATTTTTTTTCAAAAAAAAAAAAAATAGCGTTCAGCATATTTTTTATTTAAATATTATTATAATATATTAAAGTAAATTAATTTGATATATATTTTAATTCAATCAAAATTAACACATGTTATCACATTATTTTTTTATTAACTTAATTAAATTTATAAATTTTATTAAAATTGAGTGTAATAGATAATTGTTATAATATAGAATAAATTATAAGAGCTATGATTGTAATTATTATAATTATAATAACTATTAATGTAATTGTTGTAATAGTATTAAGTAGTTTTGATTATATTTAAATAATTTTAAATAAATTGGTAAAGAATATATTAATATAATAACATTTGTTTATAATAATTTAGCCTCAAACCTTTGATGATAAAGTTGGGGTCGTCAGGCCAGAATCTGAACTCATAGGCGTGCCACACGTGGCACGTGTCTTCATCTCTTGCTTCACCGACACCTACTTTAGGGTATAAAAATGAACCCACCGATGACCGGACTTAAGTAAATCTCATAAAAAATATATTCGGATTGGGTATTTTCATATATTTAAATTGGAAATTTTTAAGGTTTCAGAGCAAAATGCATAGAACACCTACAAATTCACGATTCCATAAAAATATTGAGCATCCCAGTAAAGGAGAACGACGGAGTGTCATTTCCCTATCCGATGCTAAGTCCTCACAATTATACTGTGTGGTCAATAAAGACAGAGACGATCCTTGATGCCCAGGGAGTCTAGGAGGCGGTGGAGCAAGCAGAAGGAGCCCAGGTGGATGCAAAGAAGGACAAAAAGGCACGTGCATACATCCTGCAGTATGTCCCCAAAGACATCCTTCTCCAGATCGCAAAAAAGAAAATGACGAAGGAAGTCTGGGACAGCCTCAAGACGAGGTACCTTGGTAGTGATCGGGTGAAGAAGGCACGTGTACAAACATTGAAGAGCGAGTTTGACGCCCTTCGGATGAAGGAGACCGAGACGATTGATGAGTTTGCTGGCAAACTTAGCGCCCTGAGTAGCAAGTTCTCCACTCTTGGTGCTACGCTTGAAGATTCCTCGTTGGTAAAAAAGTTGCTCGATTCTGTCCCTGATAAATTCTTCCCTATT
>JBBPFP011083023.1:0-12382 GCA_037974795.1 Kaempferia galanga | reverse complement strand
GAGAGACTAAAAAAAGACTTGGTTAGCAATAATAAAACAAGATAAAATTTATTTAAATATAAATAATGATATAGTAGAAGATAGAGTTCAATGGCGTAGAAGGATCCATATAGCCAACCCCACCTAGTGGGGTAAGATTTGATTGTTCTTAAAATACTAGCTCTAGAAAAATTAAGAAAATAAATTAATATTGTAAAACTATGTGTTTTTGAAAAACACAAAAGGAGCAGGTGAGAGAATTTTTATGAATTCAAAATGTCAGAGTGCAATTTGGAAATACTAAAATATTTTAGAGTTACTGATTTTGCGAGGGAAATTTTTGCCACTTCATGTGGCGAAGCAACGTGCTTTGTACATTTTGAAAATTAACAACGGTCTTTGGGCATCTCTGAAAAATAGCAGACGGATTTGGGAAATTTTCCTTCTATAACATAGATCTTGGTGCTTATTTAGTTTCATATACCATCAATCTATTGAAGTCAATGCAGCAGATCATCAAATCACTCAATATAAATTGTTATGGTGTTGGAGAGGAAAGCTATGTAAGAATGAGAAAATAAGACTTACAATACTTCACTTGTAGAAGGTTTGATGCAAGGTTCTTGTTTCCAGCAATGTCTGTTGTCTTATTTTCAGGAATTTCCACAGTAATGATACTATCGTTGGATTGTATTTCAGTCAGATATGTGCTCCTCTCCATTTCATGAAAGCTAATCACAAAGCAAAACAGGACTTCATTCGTCAGGCATACTGAACTTTTGAATTAGAGATACAAGTTAGGTCAACAAGTACAGAAATTATGGTACAGTGAAAAACATACCTTAGAATATATCCTCCCGAAATAACAATTGCTGAAGCACTGAAATTGAAAACTGGCTTCAGAAACTCTATCAGCACCAGTATTTTGTGATGTCTAGTCCTCGTGCTAGAATTTGTACTCAACCTTACTGAAGGTCTTTGATTATCTATCAGTGACGAAGTAGAAATTTAAGGATCTTTACAAAATCAAACTCAAGTAAATCATAATTAAGTTTATATTTCAAGGACTCAATCTCATCCATGAAAATTACATAATGACCTCAAGTTACTAAAATTGTAGAGCTACATCAAGACATCCATTGTGATAAAGATAACCTATGTTATACATCATCCCAAAAGTTTCTTGAGTGTACCAAATTGGGTACAGGAACTTTACCAAGCTTGAATACCTAAACCATTCTAATATTGGAGTCTATACAAGGGATTTTCTCTTATAGTTTTTTTTCATCTGGTAAAAGTTCCAGTCAGTAGCCTGGATTTCACAGTTTGAATACACAAATAGAAAAGAATATTATTGATGATAGACAGCAATTCATCCTCGCTTCATTTTTCTTCCTGTATTTAATTCTGATTATAAGTTTACAACAAGAAAAGCAAGAAAAATAAAAATATGCAATCGGTTCCAGCTATTTGAGATTGACTCTTAGATTATTACTCAGTAGACATATATGCCATGACAGATTAATATCTTAGAATTATGGATCACAATTTAATATCCATGTGAGAGTAGAATTACCAAAAAGGAATGTGAATGGGTAAGTTGGAGAAATTGGAGTCCCTTGTCTGCTAATTATATGTAGAGCATCACAACTTACTGTAACAACAGCTGTAGTTGAAATATTACGTACCTAAGCAAACAAATAGGCAAAGGCATTATTTTGGAAAATGTTCATCTGCAACATACTAAAAGAAGAAAGAAAAAGAAAATATTCACAACAATTTACTTGGTACCCAAAACGGCGATTTGTGAGGGTTCTCCTGTTTGTAGGAACAAGTAAACCATTACTTGCATGAAGAAGACTAAGAATTTCTTTAGATGAGTTAACAACTGGCACCGAGAATGTCAAATAAATCCTCAAATCCATAGCACTATTAGTTGCTTCTGCTATTCTATTCTGACCATGAACCTGAAGGAACTTCAATGGGAGGTGACTTGTTATATTCATGGAGACGCTTCTTCTATCTGTTAGTTGCAAATGACAGGATCAAAAAGTGAAAAAACATGTACCAAAGAATTTGAAGAAAGGAATATTGTATTACTATGTGAAATAACCATGAAGCATATACAGGGCTAATGATACATCCCTCAACCTAAAATATTAATGTAGATTGCACCCATTATACAATAACTCTATTAATACTAAAACTTCTAATACTGCCACTCAAACTAGAAAATAGATATTATTTGTATCCAACTTGTTATATAAACTAGAGAAATTTTTAGGTGGAACATAAACTAGAAATGATAATAATGAAATGAAAAATATACTACTCACATACATGTAAAACACCAAACAATGATCCATCTAAACCTCAGATCTTTAAAGGTTTGCAAATCTGGAGAACCCAAGCACTCATCCCTTCAACTTCATACCAAACAACAAATGTTATATTACAGAAAATTCCAAAGGATCATGTTTGGATTGCAAAAGTGCAACTTATAACTCAAACCTCATTTTCTTTCTCCCATGCATGTCATCTTATCACCCCAACCCAAAATTCTTCTTCACCCATGCCAACATCACCGCCTCGGACAGCCATGGCCTCGCGACACCGTTGCCGCCTCACGACCTCGTCGCAGCCTTCCACTATTGCCTCGCGACACTATCTTCTCCACTACCCATGCCGTCATCACCATTAGTGATGTCGACTTGTATCCGATTTTTGAGCGAAAGAGTTTAATTGCAGACTCCTCACCGCTGTGTTATTGTTCATGCCATGTCGCTGCACCTCAGCTCCTATTTGCCTCTTTGATTTCCTATATCTCTCACTCAAAGGTTAGAGTAAGCTTTATGCTTCCTAGCTTAGCCTCTATAAATGCTTGAATTTGGATTATCTTCAATGGTTTTGCCCTTTAAAGAGATAGTGTGGTGGAAAGTCAAAGTCATATTAGAAGAAAATAAAAATTATATTATGTTGCCTAGGTTTTTCACAGGGCAACTAACATATGCACTTCCATACTAGGTTGCAAGGACAGTGAACATAACACTGAACCCATGATTGATGATGCTTGATCAATGCAATAAGTTGTACAACCACCTATTTGATAATTAAATCCAATAGGAGAGTAGAGTTCCCTAAGGCGAGCCAATATGATCTGAGTTGTTTTCTTGCTTATTTCGTTGCATTTACCTTGTGTATGGTTTAATTTATGAAAGTAGATCTATTTTGAGAAGTATGACAGAGTAAATTACATAATTAATTATGTTAACTAATAAAATAATATATAAATTATACTATAGAGCTTCAGTTCTGCTATCTGAAAGAGTTGCATAATTATTTAAACTAAATCAATGGGATAATAAATGCAATGGTTATACTGTAGAGCTTCAGCTTTGCACTGTGAAATGGGCTGCGTTATTATGGATGTTAAATTAAAGAGATAAAAAATTGTAACACCATTATAAAATTTTGACTCTGTACTCTAAAGGAGTTGTGTGACTTATTATACTAAAATAAATAAATAAAATAAATTACTTATATTGTGAAGCATTGGTTCCACACTTTAAAAGGGTCCTTAGGTCTTATCACATGTGTGTAGGCTTCGACCATTTTATATGAGTTTTCTCATTAGGTGGATTGAGGGTTGTTCACACTTTTCTTTTGTTAGGTGTACCTTTGGAGTGATTGCAGATTGTTCATCCTATATATATTTATATGATGTATTTAATATTAGGTGGATTGCGAATTGTTCACTTTATATATTTATATATGCTTATGATGCACTACGTATTGGATGAATTGTGGTGTGTTCATCCCTATATACAATGCATCTTTTAATAGATAGATTGTGGGTAGTCTACCATATGTGGATTCACTGATAAATTAAATTAAGAATACTTGTATGCGAATAAAAGGAAGTACGAGAAATGATGAAATTATTTCACAGAAATTTCTGATATTATTAGGATAACAAAAGGATGAAATTAAGTTAGGAAAAAAGAAAACACTTCAAGAGCCTAGAGAGAAAATATAAATAGCATAGCTCCACTTAGGGATGGGAATTCGAGTCACGTCATTCTTAACTTGTCTCATTTGTAGCAATATAAAACTATATAAAATAATAGGATATTTATTTTAATTCTTTAATGATGTCAGATTTAACTAATTTTGAAAGTACCATTTCTATAAATATAAAACTATATTTATTTTAATGGTACCTCTTCTATTGAATACCTAACACTTTCAACATATTTCAGCGAGAACGACTACTGCTCGTCAGTGTTTGGAAGAGGTACAAGATGCTGGACTAATCCAGGGGACCATGCCAGACAATTACAAGGAGGTGCAACAATCCACAACCCCCCTAAACACAGCAAAACGTAGTTTGGGATATTTCAAGCAGGTGGACCGTAATGCCTCTTATTTCCATGCACTTGTAAAGAGGAATAATAGGCATAATGAAATCACAGTCATGAAGAATAATGATGGCAGTCTTACATGATCGTTTGAGGAGGTGGTATAGGCCTTCATGACTCATTGTTGGAGACAGCTCGGCACATCAGTGGAGCGGTCAGCTTTCTCCCACTCTTATTTGTAGTTTAGGCCACACATCAGGATTGACCAGCATGATCAGCTTGTATGCCTCCCTACAGTGGATGAGATCAAGGTAACATTGCTTGATGTAGGAGATCATCGGGTGCAGGGTTCAAATGGCTATGGGTCGAAATTTTTCAAAGAAGCTTGCGACACGATTGGAGGGGATTTTACTGCAAAATTTTCATCAGTGGTAAATTGCTCCGAAGATGGTATCACACTTTGATATCTCTTGTCCCAAAGTCAGCCCATGAGCTATCATATTACAGACTTGTTGTACAGTGTTTTACAAGGTTCTTTCTAAGGTTTTGGCGAGCAAACTGTCGGTCACATTGGACCATATCTTACATCAACCATAGGAAGCATTAGTAAAGGGCCACCTCATCACAAATAATATCCACTTGGCCAATGAGCTTTTTCAAAAATACAATAGGTCATGTATCTCACCTAGGAGCATTATAAAGATTGACCTTCAAAAGGCTTTCGACTCTATACATTGGGATTTCTTGCATGAGGCACTTATTGGGTTGAACAACCCAGAATAATTTATTACATGAATTATGGTGTGTGTGACTATCACCTCATTTTCAGTAGCCATTATCGGAGGATCATTTGGACTCTTTAGAGGAGGTAAAGGTCTGAGATAGGGTGACCCATTATCACCATATTTATTTGGCATTTGTATAAAGATTTTTAGGAGGCGGATACAACAACGCACTGTAGGGTTGGGCTTCTGTTTCCACCCTAAGCGTTCTCATCTCAGACTAGCTCATTTGGCCTATGTGGATGATCTACTTCAATTTAGCAAAGGTGATGAAGCTTCAATTACCGCATTGACTACTTGCTTACTGGAGTTTGAAGAGATAGCAAGGCTTTAGGTTAATAGATTAAAGTCATGCATTTACCTAGCAGAAGTTGATGACACGATTTGCAAGCGGCTTCTTTCCACTAGCTGCGGAGCGTCTTCAGATTTCATATTACAGCCCACTACTTGATTCCTTAGTCCGACGGATAAATGCTTGGCCGAAGAAGGCACTATCCTATGTGGGCAAAGCGCCATCCTGCATGCAGGGAGTGGAGTGCTCCTGGCTATCTATCCTACCACTACCGCTGGGGATCAATGATCGTATTTACAACATCAGATCTGTAGGTCATTCATGTGGACATCGATGTACCCACCAGTGTCATGGGTAGATATGTGCAAATGCAAAGAGGAAGGTGGCTGGGGATTTCGTGATTTACGAGCTTGGAAGTTAGCCCTTTTGGCAAAAGTACTTTGGCAAATACAAGCTAAGGAAGATGTGCTCCGGATAAAGTGGGTGCATCACACTTACCTAAGGTGTGCAAATATATGGATATGGGAGGCAGCCCATTCAGATTCCCTTCTGATCAAGCGCCTACTGCAGATACAAATTCTTCTATTATTGGTTGTCGACTCCTCAGAGGTGGCTCAAGATTAGTAGAGTTGTTTGCTCAAGATAGCGGGGTGGCTCGGACATATGACTTCTTTAGACATCCTAATCCTAAGAAGACATAGACTCGAATAGTGTGGAAGACCTACTTACAATTGAATCATGCAGTTACTCTCTGGATGTTGGCAAAGAGGCGTCATCCTACAAGAGACAGACAAGATTATATGGAGGATCGACATGCACTTTTTGTAGATAGATACTGAGCACCTATTCTTCGGGTGCCCCACTATTATGAAGTTATGGAAGAGGATCCAAGGTTGGCTACACATGCGGCAGGAGATGTCTACCTACCGGAGAACATTGAGTCTTCGGGAGATACTATCATGGGAGTCGAATGTTGACAAAGGCACGACATCTTGCCTTGTGTCCTCTTTGGTCCACGATTTGTGGAGAGCAAGAAATAGTAATTTCTTTGATGAGGTGTAGTTAGATTAGTGAGAAGATTTTTATAAGTGTACAAATTCATGTATTCTGGTCCTTAGGAGTGTACTCAGAGCTGACACTGTCAATCATGAGCCGCTACTAAAGTCCGCTTATTGTACGCTTTGTCAGTGCTATATATAAAATTTTACTTATCCAAAAAAAAGGGTAGCAAAAGAAGCCACGCTTAACTACTTTAGGTGACAATTTATCTCTATTAATATATAAGAGATGGATAAAAAAGTGCACTCAAATTAAAGACAACACATAAGATCACTTGGAAACATGATAGTAAATGCATCTGACCATGCTGAATTGATGAAGACATGCGATTTGTAAGATACCATGTAATAAGAACATCATTCCAAAATCTAAACGGAAACTATATAAATAATATGTGCATGCAATCACAACCCAACAGCTAAAATAATATGGTTGGTAACTAGCTAGTGATACAAAAGAGTGAGAGAAAGATTTCCTACATTGTCACTCCTTTACACCTTAATAGATGCACCAAATTGGATTCACCTCAGCAAAGAAAGAAAAACAAATAGAGGAGACTATACAATGATCTTTCATTAAGAAAAATTGAAGTCACTTATTCTTGAGTAGTTGTCAATGAAAGTAACAAATCATTTAAACTAAATTTGAAATAGACTCAACTAGAACCCTAAATATCAAAATGGAGTAAAGTGAATGAGGTAGAGTAAGTTTATAGAAATTGTTGGGAAACATAGAACAATATGTTATTAATTGATAGCACTTACACTCGTCTAGGAGTTCTAATACGATATCCAAGCCACATTATCAGCCCATGGTGCCACATAAGAAGAACATCATTTATACATATTCTAGAAGAACCAAGAAAGCATAACACTTGTACTGCAATGCATAAAATAAGGAAGTTGGTTGTAACTTTCATTGATAACTACCACCTATTTATATGTATATATAGTACTTAGGACTACTCAGGAGTTCTCTAAAGAAATTGCTATTTGTTTCCATATGAGGAGGTTTGTCTACTCCATAAGGACAAAAGTATTGTAATAATTCTATATGATATCAGTGAGATATATATTTGTTTTACTTAAAATAAATTGTCTCTAATATTTTGGTACCAGGACCATCAAAATCCTTCCCCACATTCGCTACTACAATGGTGAATACTCGATCAACTTCGACTCCAAATAATCCGGTACATTCTTCTTCCCCACCTATACTAGAGGCCATCATACAACAACTTACAGCTATCAATTCCAAACTTAATAGTTTGGATGTATTAGCTGCTGATGTGGATGTTCTCAAATCACACGCTCATATTCCTACGATGGGTGGTACGAGCCGCAAGAATGATGATCAACAACATTCAATCCATACTGACCAATATGACAATTCCTGGGAGCATAATTTTTCATGTACACAACACACTGAATGGATTCCCCAAAGTTTGATGGAAGTGATCCTAGAGGTTGGATTCTCAAAGATGAAAAATCTTTTTCGTTATTACCAAACACCTGAGAACTTGAAAGTAGATGTGGCTGCCATGTACTTAGAGGGTGATGCATTAGATCTATTCTCCTGGATCAATAGTGAGCGGTCGTTGGTATACTGGGAAGATTTAGTTAAAGCCTTACAAGAGGATTATGGTCCGACCGAATTTCAGAATCCTGATGAACATATTTGTTGTATTTTGGAGACTTACTATGTTCAAGAATATCTCCAGGAATTTGTTAAAAGGGTTGCTCGTGTCGAACATTGGCCAGAACATTGTTTCTTAGGTGTTTTCTTGAATGGATTAGAGGAAATAAAAATTGATGTTCGAATCCACAAACCTCGAAGTGTTTATAAAGCAATGAGTCTAGCCTTGGAATATGAAACAAAATCAAAGATGAATAAAAATTTCAAGGGTGTTACAGTGGTTGTGCAAGGTCTAAGCAACACCAATTACATTCCCTGCCAAAATACCAACTTCAACATTAATCGATCTTTCCCATCGACTCCTCTTTCAAACACTACTGCACAAATTCTGGGATGTAGAAAACAAGAACGACAAGACAAGGGCCTTTGTTTTCGTTGTAATGGAAAATTCGGTCCTAGACATTGCTGCAAATTTCATTATTAGAAATTGCTAATAACGAAGATGGGGCTATCCGATAAGAGGAAACAGATGAAACTAAAATACAGGGACGAGAGGAAGACATGGCGAAAATCTCTTTTAATGCTATTCTCGGTAGTTCTTTCGGCTCTACAATGAAAGTACAAGGAACTCTTTATGGTCGTCCAGTGTGATCCTCATTGACAACGGCTCCACGCACAATTTCATATCTGAAAAGTTAGCCGACTTTCGATTGCTGGTACAATCAATGCCTACGTTTAGTGTGCAGATTGGTAATGGCTAAATCATACGTTGTAGCAAAGTTTGTAAGGCAATTGAAGTGCAGTTATCGAGTTTGAGTATTATCTAGGATTACTATCCTTTCTGAGTTGGAGGCACAAATCTCGTATTGGGAATAAAATGGTTAGCATCTTTAAATATTATGTTTCATGAACCTAAGGTGCTCCCTCCCTTTAGACACCACTCGCATTCTATCATGTTAATACCATTAGCTATACCACCAAACTTCAGACCATACCGCTATCCTCATTCTCAAAAAACGTAAATTGAAACACAAGTGGCCGAATTATTGAAATCAGGATTTATACGGCCAAGTACAAGTCCGTTTGCAAGTCCCGTACTTTTAGTACAGAAGAAAGATCAATCTTGGTGCATGTGTATGGATTATAGGCGTCTTAATCAAATTACTATTCCTAATAAATATCCAATCCCCAATATAGATGAATTATTGGATGAATTACATGGTGCCACCATTTTTTCCAAGATCGACTTGCGCTCTAGCTATCACTACATCCGAATGCACCTGATATATTCAAAACTGCATTCCGGACTCATTTAGGACACTATGAGTTTATTGTAATGCCCTTTGGTCTTATGAATGCTCCGTCTACATTTCAAGAAGCAATGAATGACTATTTCGGCCTTATTTACATAAGTTTATCTTGGTTTTCTTTGACA
This sequence comes from Kaempferia galanga, assembly GCA_037974795.1. Classification (NCBI taxonomy): domain Eukaryota; kingdom Viridiplantae; phylum Streptophyta; class Magnoliopsida; order Zingiberales; family Zingiberaceae; genus Kaempferia; species Kaempferia galanga. The sequence continues at coordinate 2,842 of JBBPFP011083023.1, read as the reverse complement.
ACATCTTAGTGTATAGTGTTGACATTAAACAACACCAGCAACATATGTCCATCGCTTTCCAGCTTTTGCGAGACAAACACTTCTATGTTAAAAAGTCTAAATGTCTATTTCATCAACCACAACTATCCTTCTTAGGCCATACTATCTCATGAAAGGGTGTTGGATGGATTCAGATAAACTATAGGCTACTATCATTGGCGTCTACCAAATTCTGTGAAGGAGCTATGCGGTTTTCTTAGGCTCACAAGTTATTACCAGTGATTTATCAGAACTATGGTCTGATTACCAAACCTTTAACTGATCTCACGAAGAAGAATAACTTCAAATGGCATTCAGAAGCTACTGCAACATTTCTAACACTGAAACATGCCCTTACATCTGCTCCTGTTCTTTATCTACCTGATTTTGTTAAAGCATTTACTCATGAATGTGATGGATCATCAGAAGGTACAGGGGTAATTCTTTTCCAACATAGACATCTTATTTCTTATTTCAGCAAAGGTTCATTTTTTCAAACAGACTCAAATCTACTTATGATGGTGAGTTATTGCCATTGGTATTGACATTACAAAAATAGAAGCATTACTTGTTGGGTCGACATTTCTTTTTCACTTCTGATCATTATAGTCTCAAGTTTTTGCTCGATCAACATCTTACAACAAACAAACAACAATGATTTCTCTTGAAATTGTTGCAGTTTGATTTCTCCATCATTTATAAGAAAAGGTACAAAAAATACAAGAGCTGATGCTTTATCCCACCTACCGCAACATGTTGACTTCTTGTCAAGAGGCATTATTACAGGATCCTTATACACATTATTACGGTTCTGTAGTTCTTAGAGATCCGAACGGAATCAAAATAGAGCAGTTGTGGACCAAGAAGGAGCAAGCAGATTTTGTAACCAACAACAAAGCAGAGTTTCATTGCTGAAAGTTTTACTGTCCTAAAAAATCAACAGGATCAGAGCCTACGAATCTGCTAAAGAGCTCTGGAAAAAATTTCTGAAGCTTCACAAAGGAACCTCTGAAGCCAAAGTCGCAAGACGAGACCTGCTCTGGAATGGACTAACAAACCTCCAGCTAAACGAAGGAGAGTCGATCGCACAACTGCACACTAAACTAAAGAAGGTAATCATCGGACTAACGAATCTCGGAGAAATGGTAGCAAACCGAGATTCGCTAAGGTATACATTGAACACTTTTCTGCAAACTCCCGAGTGGTTGTCAATAATCGACTCTTACTACATGTCTAAAGACCTAGAGGTAAGTACTTTAGAAAGTTTGTTTTCTATATTAGAACTTCACTAATCTAGATGTGCAGGATAAAGAAAGAAGCCAAATCAGAACCTAGCACTGCAAGCTAGGAAGAAAGTTTGTTTTCTACATTAGAACTTCACGAATCTAGATGTGCAAGATAAAGAAAGAGGCCAAATCAGAACCTAGCACTGCAAGCTAGGAAAGACGAATCGGAGTCTGACACCTTCCTAGACGAAGACGAGATAGCGTTCATGGTAAGAATGTTTTCTAAGTTTTTAACAACTAACAAGTTTAATAAAAGACAGGCAAGAAAACAGGAACGAGGAAGGTTCGGTGTTACAGCTGCCACAAAGGACACGCCAAATACAATTGTCGAAGTTAAAGAATAAAGACAAAGAAAAAGGTTCAAGTAAATCCAAGCACAAGAACCTAGGAGCTAGATGGGATGAATCGTCCTAGTTCGAGTGGGAAGAGTATGCCGGACTAGCACTACCGACGGATCACCAAGAGGACGACGAAACCTTCTGAGAGATGAACATAGATGAAGGGGGAGGAACTTCTGAAGAGAGCAGCGATGAAGGGGAGCATCGAGTAACGAAATCGACACGGTAAGTGAGGTACATTCTCTATCTCGTGATAAATTATATCACTTTGTAAAAATGCGTGTAAGTTAAAATCGAAAAATGAACTTTAGAAAAAGGAAAATTTAGAATTAAGAGTGACTATAGCTAAATCATGTTTGTGATTTTGATAAATTAAAATCTGAAAATGATAAGTTAAAAGGAAAAGTAGAAAAATTAGAAAAGGATAATGCATGTTCACATGTCGATAATTTTAGAAAATTTTAAGGACTAAATTGGTATTTTAGATATCATAATGGTAAAATTGCAAAAGTGTCATGACAATGTATCCCTAGGAAATATCTTGTTAATCCAGTAGATAGGAATCTATTTTGGATTCCAAAATCATGTCTAGTTTAATTTTTTTATTTGTTAGATTAGAATTTCTTTTATTTTTATGTAAACTTACTGTTGAACTTTATTGTTCAAAATTTTTATAGTGATAGAACAACAAAACTTCTGTTAGGACAAAATTTTTTGAAATTTTCTGACCATTGATGAAATTTTTACAAATTTTTTTACCAAAATGTTAATTTTTAATATTAAAAATTATCTAATACTCAATTTTTGAAAATTTAATTTTTTTTACTATTTGACATTCTGTTTTCAATACTCAGAAAATTTATTAAAAAATTTTCAAACTCAAAAATTATTTTCACTATTTATTTTGAAAAAACATTTAGTTTTGCAAAAAAATAATTTGTTTTTCATATTGATAAAACTTATTTTTTCAGGAAAATTGTTTTACAAATCAGGGTAACAGTCTTTAACAGTGACAAAAAGTTTCAAAATTTTTCAACAATTAAATTACTTTTAAAATTAATTTTTTCAAATCTAGTTTTTAAATCCTAAAAATTCAGATTTTCAAAAATTAATTCTCAAACTTTTTTAAAAAAATTGGTCACTATCTGTTTTATCCCTTAGAATTTCTTCAATATTTTTTTTCGTAAATACCCCTATTTT
>JBBPFP011082916.1:0-12382 GCA_037974795.1 Kaempferia galanga | reverse complement strand
ACCTTGAGTAAACATTGCTTAGCATAATTTCCCTCCTTGCCTCACCAGAAACTCACAACACTTTATATGGCTTCAATCAAACATATCAGGCCCAACATGCCAATACCAGCGATATCAACCAAACATGCACCAACAATGTTTAGCTGAAATCTAGTATCATAGTTGAGCACCTCACAATTCGATTACCTAATGGAGTACACCAAATTTCATGTGGTGTTCATTATTTCTTCCCCAAACAACCAATGATACAAGAAAGACCTTTTTTTTACAAACAAACCTATTTATAGTAGCATATTTGTACATACATGGTTATATCTTTATCCGCCTTCTTCAACTATTTGCACTATTACAACAAATTTGTCCTTCACCAGTGATATTCTTCAACGACGCTATTCTTGATCGATATTATCCTTTTAACTTTCCTTTTTTACCATAATATCCCAAAACCCTAATCACTCTTTTGTCGTGCAAACCAGAACGAGGAAGTTCTTGATTGTTTCGTGTTTATAAGAGCACGAAGAGGTATGAAGGGAGAAAGAGGATGATAGCATGTCCATCACAATCACTTCTCCATTTTATAATTATTTTGTGGTTCAGATGCTTTGATAATGGTGATTGAAATGTAACAATTGACGGGAGGTGTAAAAGGGAAATTTCATTTTTATATCTGTATCTTTTAATATATACTAAAGTATACAATGTATTTTTGTAAATATCCTATTTTAGATCCGCCTTTTCTTAAAAAGCCAAAGTAAAAATCCTGACCGCAGTGGGACACCTGATCGGACGGTCAATTTGTCCCTCGTGAGGTGTATCGAGCAAACTCCACGTTCGGATCTACTCCTGGTCAACATTTAGATCTACACAAATGTCTATAAAGCAATCGCCGCCATCGTGCATCAAGCAATCCCAGCTACTCCTTCGATCCGGGGACGACGGAGAAGAAGAAGCAGCAGAAGAAGAAGAATGGGGCGATCTCTGATTTGGTTTGCTTTTGGAGCCGTAAATCTAGCTTTTCTCTTCGTCTACGCCTTCGCCGACGGCGACGTGGTCGTCCTCACCGAGGCCAATTTTGAGAAGGAGGTCGGCCAGGATCGTGCCGCCCTTGTCGAGTTCTACGCTCCATGGTATTCCCTTTTTTCTCTTTTTTAATTCTGGATGATCTGCTGAAGCTTTTTGCAACCTTCACCCGGAAGAATCTTTCTGTCAGATCCTTGACGGTCTACATAGTCTGGTTTGCGGCTGTTGATTTTCAGTGGTTCTTGTAGTTTTCGTGATGGATTTGGAGACGCTGAGTTCGCATTTGATGGAAAAATTCGAACGGAGAAAGATAGAACATGAAATGGTCTCATATTTATAGCTTATTGTTCGGAAATCAAAACCTACTTCTGTGCCTTTGATGTTGAAATTCTTGTTTGCTCTTTCACCATTGTTTCTTCTTGTGTGGAAATGAAACCGCAACTTGTATTTTTCTTTAGAAGATACATTTGAAATGCACTGTATATGGTCGATTCTCATAACTGATTGTTTGCCAAGACTATAGAAGGTGAATGGAGACTCCATTAATGAGTATCTAGGTTAAAGCAAAGGATCTCCGCGTGTGTGTATTTTAATTGCATAATTTTAGCCCTTCTAATACCATTTTGTCGCAGGTGTGGACACTGTAAGAAGCTTGCCCCTGAATATGAAAAGCTTGGATCGAGCTTTAAAAAGGCTAAATCTGTTTTGATTGGGAAGGTTAGCATCATTCTAAATCAGGCCAAGAACCATCATCTCTTTTGCTGAATAGGACATGCTCGGATTACTTTTTTGGTTTTTATCGTTTCTGATCATTTTGAGTCTAAATGTCGCACACTACATAGTGCTATATAGCGATTGGTCTTAATTTACCTTTTTTTTGTTATATTTAGGTGGACTGTGACGAACATAAGAGCATATGCAGCAAGTATGGAGTGTCAGGATACCCAACAATTCAGTGGTTTCCTAAAGGGTCCTTGGAACCAAAAAAGTGAGTATGATCCTGTCCTGGAATTCTATACATCATTTTGGTTTTATATTTTTCTTTAATCTTTCGTAGAACAGTCTTCTTTTCATATGATGCATAATAAATATGACCAATCATCCAGATATGAAGGTCCACGAACTGCAGAAGCACTTACTGAGTTTGTGAATACTGAAGGGGGTACAATGCAAATTATATTTACTAAAAATTATTGAACTGACAATTTCAGATATGGTCAAATATTCTTGTTTCACCTGAATTAATTTTTTTTCCTTTTTATTTGTGGTCTTATTTTGTAGGAACAAATGTGAAACTAGCAACTATCCCTTCTAATGTAGTAGTATTGACTCCAGAGACATTTGACCAGCTTGTCCTTGACGTAAATAAGGATGTTCTTGTTGAATTCTATGCACCATGGTTAGTGTATTTGCTGAGGTTCCTTTTTTTCTCTCCATTTGTAGCATTAGATACTTTTCCTTATCCACTATAGATGACTGAAGTTTCTTAATCTTCAAACAGGTGTGGCCACTGTAAGCATCTTGCTCCTGTGAGTATTTTAGTTGAGACAGTGCTTAAGCCTTAGATTAACCTAAGTTGATATTTGCCATGTTTTTAATTATGAGATTACTAGATCTAACCTGATTTTTTTTGGTGCAGATATATGAGAAGTTAGCCAATGCATACAAATTGGAAGAGGATGTTGTCATTGCTAACTTGGATGCTGATAAATACAAGGATTTAGCAGAAAAGTAAGTCTTGAATATGCAATTTTCATATGGTGTACACTGTTAAGTTTCATGGACGATGACAATGGAAGCTAACAAAGTGAGGTTGAAAGTTGATATATTCATTGATCTGGATTCGGTCAATTGTATACCTTTCATGCTTCATTAGTTCTGCTGCCTATTTAGATTTTGGAGAGATATTATAATTTAGAGTAAGTTGAAAGTATGTATCAGTTATTGAATTATATGTATTTTGAAGCTTACATATTGATAAATAGTTGTCAAACTGAGAGTTTGATGCCAATTGATACCTTACATGCAGAATCAACATCTGATTGAGAGGAGGATCAGGTTCACTGACAATTCTTGTTTTCTACAAATTTAATACTTGAATTCATCAATGTTTGAGAGGAAGTGTGATCGTAAAATGCTTCCAACCTTATCCAACATTCATCTGGCATGAAAATTTTGTGAAAATGTGCATTATGACCTGCTATATTTTGTGCTTAATCATTATTATTTCTCAAATTATCATGATGAAGTCCTCTTCAGCAATTTTTTTTTTTTTTTGGTATATCATCCTTACTATGATAGGGTGTTAGCAATAATTTGGTTTGATATGAATGATTCCATCTAAAGATTCACTATATTAAAAGACTATTTAATCATTTCCTATGTGGGAGGACCAGAATTTTCAACTTTGTCATTGCTGAGATTAGTTTGTTAAGTGGGATGCCTTCTGCATTACAGGTATGGAGTTAGTGGTTATCCTACCTTGAAGTTTTTCCCCAAGGGAAACAAAGCCGGTGAAGATTATGAGGCTGAACGTGAGTTGGATGATTTTGTTAAATTTATTAATGAGAAATGTGGCACTAACCGCGATGTGAATGGTCAACTTACTTTCCAGGTGAGTGATAGATTGTGAAGGATCATATTGACAAACTTTGTTCTTCAGGCGTATTTGAAGATTGGTATTGGTTTGACTAATGCAGGCTGGTATTGTGGCAAGCTTGGATGCTTTAGTGAAGGAGTTCGTGGGTGCTTCCAATGATGAGCAAAAAGCAATTCTCTCTAGAATGGAAGAGGAAGTTGCAAAGCTAACCGGTTCATCTGCAAGGTAAGGCATTTTTCAAGTCTTGAGCTATTGCACTCACTACTACCGAATATGTATATGAATGTGTTGTCAGCTGGTTTTCTTCAATGCATTTCTTTTATAACACCATGTTACTTTGTTTTGGTATTCCCTCTCATATTTAAGAATTTCTCTCCCCTTAGATGTATATATAACATAATGCAGTGTACATTTATACTTGATAAGGTCGAACAATGATTAGGAGTGATCCTGGGATGTTATAGTTGATATTTTGTAGTTTATGTTGTGTATTTAAAAAAAACAACTCCAGTTAGACAGTGTTTTGCTGTGTAGTTTTTGACCCTTGACGCTCCTTTTTAGCCCTCAAACTTCCATTTTTTCCATGGAGCATCCAGAACTTGGGCAAAACATGAGAACGTTGTGTCCATTATGTGGTGTCTATTCTTAACTCAACTTTAAAATCCTGGCATCCAGTCCAAGCATAGAGGTCTTGATGGCCCTTGGCGATCCCAGTGAAGAGAGCTGGAATTACAAATTCCGGAAAGCTGGCAGCTATAATAGAGGGTCAAGGCTGAAAATCCAAAGAAAAGGAGGTCAATTGAAGAGGTGTCGGTGCTAAAGGGGGTGTTGGCAAGTGCAGGTGGTGTCGCCGGTGCAGAAGGGTTCAGGATGGGTACATAAGGGCTTTGATGACCCTTGACAATTGTATTGTCGATGCCCGTGAAGAGATCTGGAATTGCAAATTCCAGAAAGGTGGCAGCTATAGTAGAGAATCAAGGCTGAAAATCCAATGGAAAGGTGTTGGTGCTAAAGAGGGTGTTGGCAAGTGCAGGTGGTGTCGAGGGTGCAAAAGGGTTCAGAGAGGAGGGTACAGAAGGGTCTGGGGAAAACAAGAGGGAGAAACTGTTTTTTTTTTTTTTTTTGTTACCAATATGCTCCTACATCTTTAAAACTTACATGCGGCTTTATTTTACAAGTGCATGACCCTTATCAGTTTCCCTAAATGGCTAAACTATGATAGAGCTCATGGGCCACCATGCGCTACAATAATCCATCTTGATTTTATTTTATTTTATTTTATTTTTTATAATCCATCTTGATTGTTAGCCAACCATCATCAGTTCTGGTGGCTTAAGTTATGTGCCACAATCTTTTGGAATTGATTGGCTGCATTCTTAGCTTTTCATACATTGATACAGCTCATGAGATCGATTTGCCATGCCAAGGACTCAAGATGGTGTACACTATACACCGAGTTGAAGTTTCTCTGTTTTATTACAGATAGTTGATTGTTAGAGGAAGAGATGAACCTTCTCTGCTGTTTCGTTTTCATTCCTTGTTAACACTACATTTTGCTGTGCTGATCCCAATTCCCCCACTCAGATCGTTTATTTTGCACCATTTTCACTCCTTTGCCACCATCCAAAATAAACACAGATGAATAATGATGAAGGCAAATAACACAGACCTACTAAACAGTAACATCCATGAACATTCCAGATTTAGATTTTCTGCTTGTACGCATTTGATCATTCAGCTCCCTAAATCCTACCTTCTTGGATTTAAGTTCTGTTGATCCTTTGGTTTGTGAAACTTCAGGTACGGCAAGATCTATCTAAAGGCTGCTAAAAGCTCCTTAGAAAAAGGCGCAGACTACGCCAAGAAAGAAATTGAGCGTTTGCAGCGCATCTTAGAGAAGGTGAGTACGATGTTTCTTTTCGCTTGATCCGATGATGGAGATGACAGATTGTTTTCATCTTCTCATTTGGAAACCTAATTGCGGCTTATTCTTACATTATATCAGCCAATTAACGCGGTCAAGGCGGATGAGTTCATCATCAAGAAGAACATTCTCTCTACTTTTGCTGCTTGAGCTGTTGTCATCCATAATGACTCCTTTTGCTCCAAGATTTTGCCATCAGACATTATTGGAGTGGAGTTTCTGAGACAATACTTACAGCTGGAGATTTATTAGCCTTTCAAGTTAGAGATTCCAAATTAATTTTTGTTTTCACTCAAGACTGGATCTTGTTTATTTTTCAGAACTTTGCTTTAAAGATTTAATTGGAAACTTGTTCTTTAAGACAATTAATGTATGATAAAGCGCAATGTAGCACAACAATAAACAAATTTCACAGAGAAAACAATGATCTCACAAGAAAAAAAAACCAGGAAAGCAAGAAGTAAAAATTATTAACATGGAGATTAGAGTTTACTTTATTATTCTTTGATTTGGGCAGCGTATGACTTCAATTAGAGTTGATTATGCGAGAGTTCAATCGTCAATTGAAAGTCAAAGCCATTAATTTTGTTGATTTTAAATATATTTATAATCATTGAATATCGCATAGCTGAATTAGGAGGAAAGTTATATTTCAGTTTTACTTTTAAAATAACTGCTAAGTTTTTTAACGATAAATCTAATTCAATTTACCTTTTTGAGTATTACATGAATAGATAAATAAAATTCTAGTGTACCCGTGGATTGTGCTAGAATTGAAAAAAGCCACGCCGCGACACACACATGCGTGTGGGCCCCATCAAAATCATTCCTCTTGAAAAAATAAGGGATTTTTTCTTTGGGGCGGGTGCAGCGGTAAAGACACTTAGTTAACTCTTAGGTATTTACGGTTTGATTCTCAGCTATGAGATATTTGTAGGAATTTTTTCTCCAAATGAAATTCACAACTTTCGTGACTAATCACCCAGGGATAATTATTTTTGTGAAGCTGAATCGATCACCCAGATAATTAATGAGGCTATTGAAAAATAAAAATAAAAATATGACGCAATGAGTGAAATTTATTTAAATAAGTAATCGAATCAGAAAAGCAATAGAATAAATATGATATGCTTAAATATAATTAAAAGTAAACACATCCGACCGTGCTAACCATTTAGCATTTAACTAATACCTTTTCTATACCTTTACCCTAATAATTAATAATCATCCATAATTTATCTCTATATTGGCCTAAGGACGAATTAACAAAGACACTAGAAGGAATAAATCATCTTTTACCACATTTAGCATTTAACTATAAAATTAAATTGTTTAAAGATTTCAAAACAATAAAAAGGGAAAAAATGCACTCCTTTTGGCTAATTTAGGAGTTAACCAGAAATTAAAAAAAAAAAGTGAAAATAAGATAAAGGAATTAATTTCACATATCTCTAATACTCATACAATAGAACCATGTCAAAGAACACTGGGGATTTTCAATAAGCACTCACGTTATAATGGGGGAAATCAGGCCATTAGTGTCACTGGAAATCACATCTACTTCTCCATCTTGTTCCTCCATTTGCTCTTAATATGTAGATTTTATTATGCAAGTTCTCTTCGTGAAAACATACAGCTCTTGGTACAGTGAAAGCTATACCGCATCATGTGTATATCTGTCGAAAACACAGTATATGGCGCTGAAACTGTCCCAAGGGAATTCAACATCAAAGATTTGATGGATACATCACTTAATGCTAAGGGGCATCCCAGTGTCGCTAAATATCACCTTCTGGATGTGCTATAACGAGATATGAAAAAACTGTAATCTGGATGTTCTACTTGACGAAGGCGAAGCCAGTCACCTGCAGCTTGAAGCAGTGAGCTTGCTAGCTGTTGCTCACGCTGTTCATCAGACATCCAAACGGATCCCCAGAACTTGTATGAAGCAAGCCCAAAGACAGGCAGAGTTAGCTTCAAAGGCTTCTCTGATTTCTTGGCAGTTCTGGCAGATCGAGCTCTAGCATCTGCAGCCGCTGGGCTGGTTCCATCTGTAGAGAGAAACCAAAAGTACATTAGATAGCCGAGGGGTAGTAAACATTGTTCTTTTGATTTTCTAATAGAACCCTATTATATTTGCATGGACGCAGAAAAGTAAACCCTTAAATTGGATTTTAGCTGTCTAAGGAACTTAATCATATTATAAGCCTTGGGTTTGCTTATGATCATTCAATAATTATCAGGCATAAAAATTGCAGAAAGTTCAGTTAAAAAATCATTTCAGAATTGAATGCTTGCACTTTTTGAGTTCTCACCAGGATGAGTTACAAGACTTGGTCAAAACTGACATTCCTCATCGTGGTGAAAATATATTTGCAGTTACAAGTAAAAGGTAGAAGTAAATGCAATACGTTGATAACAGGTAGTTGTAGGCACGTTTAACGAAATTAGTTCTTCCTCAAGAGAACGTACAAAATTTCCTTACAAATTATTGCGCACTGCATAGAAGTGAAGAGATATGCAGTCACTTCTTCTAGGAGCGAAGCTAAATGTAGTTGCAACATTTAGTAATGTGACTAAAGATATGAACTCACTGTGGATAGTTCAGTATGTAAATATCATTAATCACGGCAATATGATAATAAAATTACAGACCAAAGGTGCATGAATGATCAGGTAATAGCTACTTACATTTAGGAGTTGCTAAACGATGGAATGTCAAAAAACATGCATCCAAATCCTTTAATGTGGGGCCTGTAGGTATTCTGTATATTGGATACCTGCAGTACAAAAAATCATATCACGAGTGAACCAATAAGAATACAGAAAGGAATATCCAAGCACATGCAATCTAAACAAATTGGTAGATGAAGACCATATCAAGAGGTAATACTGAAGAAACATACCACGCAACAGACATCCAACTCCATGGATGTAGATCACAACTTCTGTATGTCTTAAGTCTTGGAAATTTACTCGCAAGAGCTGATACCTGCAACAGATACACGTAGGTGTTAAGAGACAATATTATAAGAAAATAGTGTCAGTATATTCAAGACCAGCCTTGCCTTGTCAGCAAGAGGTTCTCTTCCATGTGGTGGGTCTCTCTCTAGGTACTGAAAGACAGGAGTCACTGGAGTGCAAGCATTGCCATCATCACCAGTAGAGCTTCCTTGTGCATTGTGGTTGGTAGTTTCCAAAGATGCAAATCTTTGTTGTAACTGGTCTACACTTGAACAACTGCCATTGCTGCTAGTATCCAGGCAATGATTTCCATCACTTTCATCATCATTTTGCCTTAAAACAAACAATAGAGTTATTTAAATAAATATTTCATATTCAGTTATGATGGTTGTTAGGATTAAAACATTCCTTACTAACACCAATAGCCCAAATGATAAGATACAGGAAGCATAGGTAGCACCCCGTAGGGGCCTAGGGAAGATGAGTCCCAATACCATTAATATTCCCAACCAGAGCCAACCATCACATCAATCATTGCATGTTGTCTTATGGAAGTATCATGGACTCAAAGTAATCTGATGCATTTTGCAACTTCATCCTTGCAACGCAATAACTTAACCATAACACTGCAATTAGATTTCATATATAACTAGCAAACCTAGTAGAGCAAGAATCCTAGTGTAACTTTGACGAATAGCAAATATATGTATCTTCTTACAACTTGTTTTGACTAATGCTTGAAAAATCCACCTCCATTAGCCTTTTATATTTAAAATGCCTCCATAGATATCCTTCAGTTGTCATGTACTCAAAGCAAACAATGTAACTGGATGCTTTTAAACAACCCAGATTGTAGGAAAAATATTCAAAATCAAAACTACACTAAGAATTATCCATCACTAGAACTGCAAAACTGTATGTCCATGCACACTCAATAAGGAATATTGTAAAGCAAAGCCTTTGTACGGCATGGTAGAACACAGGCATGTAATAGTGCATTAGTGAACACAGAGAGATTGCAAACGTTAACCGTGATACATAATCATATTCACAAGGTTAAATATATTCCAAGTGTCTATACAAATTCAAAGGTCATTTTGTTGTAAATTGCAAATTTGTATGAGTATGAACTGAAACTCATATTATACAAATCTAAATATCTATATTATGCAGTACTCTGAACTTGTACATATATAGATACATAAATGTGTACAAACATATACATACACCCACATATAAGATTCAATATTATCCAGAAATAAATCTGCATATCTTCTTCTAGTTTAAGATGCATTGTTGGCATACCACCTATGCAGGTCAGTCTTATGGCAAACATTTGATTTTCTTAGTTGAGTTAATTTTCCTTTTATCATAGAAATTCGGGAAAGTTTGATTCTATTTTTATGGAAATAAAAATAGAAGTGTAACAATATGATTACTTGTGTAAGAAATGGAATGGTGTTGATGAAGCAAATGAAAGAGTATAGAATCTCTTAGTAAAAAAGGTAAGTAATGTGTTCTTTATATTTATAAATAGACTCTTGGACAGAAATTTTCATCACATCTACTCCAAATTATCATTTTTCCTTTATTTCTGTATTCTTAGGATGGAAACAAAGAATTGACAATTAGAATTGTAGAGTTGAACCTCCAGCAAGTTCAAATTTTTGTCATTGTTTTGTAAGCCTGTTCAACATGCTAGTTTGATTAGGAACCTAACCCCAATCTGGACCGGATTAACCACTAAATTCATGAAATATCAAGGACAAGTCAAGTCAAAGTTAATTGATCAGGGTAGGTCAGACCATTCCAATTATTTTGTCATATTGTTATACCATTCAGGTTGAACTGATCAGACAAGATGAATCCTATGATTGATACCCAAGACGGTCCAATAACCACCAGTATTGGCTTTATGGGTTTGAAATCAATAGTGCCAGCCAGGTGGAATCAAGTTAAACTAGCTAAACTTTTAGAGGTGACTCTGCAGTTGAACGCCACTAATCTTTGAGGTAGTACTAGATAGATTGTGAGATTTGTTTTTTCTCAATGTTGTATCACTTCATAAAAAAAATAATGTACAAAACTATAAATGATAAATAGTTAAGAAATCTTCAAAAAAATGTATTTAGTGCAAAAAGAATTTGAGGAGCTACACAACTCTGAAATTTCATATTGAACGATCAGATATTTGGGTAAGACAATAACATGCACTAACAGTCGAATATCCTAGCTTAACCTCAAAACATCAAATAACAAACTTTAGAATAACCCTAGTTATGTGAGAAAACATTAGGATGATATAACAGGGAGTAAAAGAAATAGCCATTGAGAAAGTTCTTTTCTAACAGGCCAATCCTTACATCATCTGACCAAACTATCTAACATAGCACAGAGAAAGAATCACACATACAGAAAGTTAAAATGGAAATAACTGAGCAGCAGAACGCCAGTGAATGATCAAAATAAGTAATTCCAGGTAAGTTCTGATCCCATATACGGACACATGTTTTTTTATCATTTAGGCAATGAAAATTGAGATACATCTCTAACGTTGAAGCTGAAGCATAAAAACATTCTCAAACCAATTCAATATGCGCGTTTCTGAGCTCAAGTAAAAAAAAATGCTGCCATAGGAATAAAAAATCCACCACATAAACACCTTAGATGGCCACAAAAGTTTATGTAGTGGGAATAAAATTGAATCCACAAATGGCTACATTAGGATCTTAGCCAAATAAATAAATATATTGCATGGATTGTAGGTCAACATGTAAAACTTCTTTTATATGTATAATGGTCTTGGTTGGTTGACATGTTGTTATATGCTATATGTTACATGTTTAATATTATATTGATCACAGTTGTTAAAAACAGTGATTGGATAGTCAAACAATCAATAATTGAAAATGGTGGGGAAAAAAATCATTTGATATATGAGATTAGAGGTTCTAAAATCTTAAGAAGAATGTCTATTATATCCTAAATAACACATGAGCCAGCTCGAATTGTAAATTGGACCACCTTAATGACCTGAGCCCAAGTCTGCTGTTGGGAAGGACAAAAGTAGGATTCAGCCAAGGTAAAGAACATGGTGTTTTGTCAAGCCAATATGTCTTACTAGGAGTTCGTCTCTGTGCATCAATGTGGTAGATTGTCAGACACTTAGAGGTTGAGAGCCATTGATGCATGAAGATGTTTCTAGGCAGAGGGGTATTTGTATGTGTAGGGGAAATAAGGCAAAGTCTCATATGACCTCCCGTCTCTGGACATGTATCAGACTCTCAATGTATGGCCAGCACTGGTGTTGTGGGTCTGTTGCGTATTTGGGCTTCCACATGTTGCGTCATGGTGAACCAAGATTGCTCTTAGTGAGCTGGACCAAGCTCTTAGAGTCTTAGTGGGGACAGTCTTCAGGCCTGCGTTGCCTGGTCATAGGTGGCTGTGAGTGCAACAATTAGCACGCACCCCTGTCAATTATCCATATAGGTAAATTTTATATTGATTGCTAAGATTAATTATTTATATATTATATAATATAAGTCATCATTAATTATTTATTATTCAGTAATTTGCATTTTATTTCAAGAATCATCTTGATCTTGATACAATCAAACACTTAATACTCAATTGTCTTGAACTAAAGATTGAATAAATTTCTAGTTTATTGATCCTAGAGGGAATGGTATCTAACTATCTAAGTCGTTATATTACTTGCATGATCACATACACTTGCGTGTGCGTAGAGACGCACCAGGAGTCATATTAAGAATGGACCTAATAAGACACCTATTGATCACATGACATGTTGTATTAACTGCTTCAGCCTAAAATTTTGAGTTATTGTTGCATCAATCAATATAGTCTTGGAGATA
>JBBPFP011082809.1:0-12383 GCA_037974795.1 Kaempferia galanga | reverse complement strand
TTACCAATCAGCATAATTGTCATATTAGCATTGGCATGTTGCCTGGCATCTTCCAGCCAGCTAGCAAGATGATTGAACGTCTCCCTTCTGATGACAAGTAAAAGAACAAACATAATAAGGCATTTGTAGCCCTCAAATTAAAGATCTCTATCAACATATACCTGGTTATGTCATATACCAACAGTGCACCAGCAGCACCTCTGTAATAAGATCTTGTAATTGATCGAAATGATTCCTGACCCGCCTGCAAAATTTTCAGAGTATAATTCGGATGAAACAGCTAGTCAATGAGACAAATTCCATATAAACTGATTAGATGAAAAATTCTATATAAGCTTTCTCATATTCAATTCCTTACTCTCCTTGCAAGCAAAAATTATCAGATGCTAAACAGTTTTGCTAACTGAAACTGGAACTTCACATGCCATCATTTTAAATCTGGTTAAAACAGATGTATTACTCATCTGAATAACCACCAAAACAAGAATACTAGTTCATGCAAAACTCTGCAAATTGAAGTTATTGCAAAAATGTGAATTTATTAGCATTGAACTTGCGCACTCCATGATCAAGAAACAAAAAAATAACATTTCTTTTATCAATATTTGGTCGTGTTTGATACTTTTATATTATTTTTTACAATATTGACACTAGTATCATGTTATAACTACTCCAAATAGATAGGGTACGTCATATACTTGTTGATGTGATACTAAATGATAGACTGAAGCCTAAGATGCAAATCCAAGCTTAGTATTGCACTTCAAACATGCATTTCATCACTTATAAAGATTCATTTCAGTCAAAGAGGTATCATATTAGACCCAAATTTTAAGTTTCTTCAAATAGATAGGACCCCATCCATAATCTTGTAGCTCATAAATGCAATAATCATAGTAACCATCATCCTTCTCTTCATGGTCAACCTAAAAGACACAACGTCCTAATGAAACAAAATCATTGAGGCATATACAAATGACCAAGAAGGGAAGTTTGGCTATCCCACCAAACTCTACTTGATATATAAAAATTTCAAATATCATTGTATCCTCTAAGGTAGCATTCTCAAACTCAAAGGCATTAATCTCAAACTTCATTGTTAATACTGGTTCAGTAAAGAAAATAAAATTCTACATTGCACTAACCGTATCCCATATCTGCAATTTTATAGGCTTGTTGTCAACAGTAATCATTCTAGCCCCAAATTCGACACCAATTGTCAAGTCATGAACAGGTTGGAAACGCTTGTCAGTGAACTGCAAAAGAAGACATGATTTCCCCACTCCTGCAAACAGAGAAACAACAAAAAAACAAATGCCATTTTTCCTAATCAGCACTATCAAATATAATATATGCATGTGTATTCAAAACAGAAAAAATCGTGTAGAACGAGAGATATTTGGAAAATCTGAATAAAAATATTATAATCACATTCTCTTCCCGTCATAAATACCATACTAAACCACAGAACAAACCAAGTACAAGCATAGTACTTCTTATTATAATTATCTAAGCCCATCGAAGCCCACGATATTTCAGCACGGAAGATCTTACCGGACAAGAACCCTACCTTCATAACGACTTTACCAAGTCCTTCAAAATTACGCGTAGAACAAGAGATCACCCAAGCATCAACAACAAGATCGTACAAAAAGGAACTGGTAGAGAATGAAACTCAAATCACTGAAAGCAAGACGAACGAACATACCCGTGTCGCCGATGACGATGTACTTGAACAGGTAAGCGTATGACATCCTCCACGAATCCGCCGACGGACAATCCGAGCTTCTCCTCGATCAAACCCTAAAAGATAAACTCAATCGGTTCTTCGGAATCAACGAACAGAGTAGAGAAGGTCAATAATCGGAGGAGGGAAGGGAAGAGAAGATGTCCAGAACTCGAAGAGAAGAAAAGAAATCGTGGACGAGAGTATATCTGATTACGTAGGAACTTCTACCTATTGTCTACCTTGCGTGCAATTGGCATAGCGGTATAGGTTTGTCGGTTAGCAATGTTCAAACACTTTGTTTCCACCCGCCCTCGCGCTGTCATCAGCACCGAGCGGCTCGAGTCTTTACCGGACATTTTCTTTTCTTTTCCACAAAAGGGTGGAGGGGCATTTAATCTGAGCCATTTTCATTTTAAAAAAAAGAAAAAAAAATCATATTTTCATTTTTTAAAAAAAATCATATTTTAATTTTTTTAAAAAATAATTTTTAAATATTCTTTAATTTGTTAAAAAATACTTTTTATATTTTTAAAAAACAGATATAAAAAATACAAACTAAATACGTTTCTCAAAAAATTATATTTTCTCATTTAAAAAAAATAAAAAACAAAATTATTTTTTTCATTTAAAAAAAATAAAAAACACGCAAACCAACCACTATCTAAATAACTACAAATATAGAATTCATACTATAATTTTCTAAGAAAAGTACATTATTGATTTCTTTGTTGTCAACCGAATTTCCATATTACAATTATATTTCTCATGTATTAACCAATTCCAGATTAATCAAAAAAACATATTTTCATTTCGCATAATGCTCTTAAAGGACCTTTAATTTTCAAAAAGGCACTCGGAGTACTTTTAACAATAGGTTTCATTGTTTTGTTCGGAGAGGTAAATTCGATCACATAAGCACCCACAATATTCTACACATATCCGTTTAGTTTCTAGAACACACAAACACCACTTAGTTTACATATCAACATCATCTGCCAAAGCATTTTAGAACGGAGGATGTTAAAGATGAAGACAGGAATTTTAAACCAGTAGATCCTCCAGGAAAGTAGGATATCGAATAATACGTGAGTGAAAGAACCTAAGGGGGGAAAAATTAAACAACAAATTAGTAGGCAACCACGGCATTACTGACTTACTACAATTAATCACGTACCTGAATCGCAGAGAAGAGAACAGACAGAATGTAGCTATGAATCACCATGGAAACATAAATTGTGCCAACCATACTAGCAATGAACAGCACTGTAAAGGGCAACCTCTGCAGCATGAGCAATAAGAATTAAGATGAGCGCGTGTTCAAAAAAGATGTCATCAATTATTCAACGTATCAAACATGAAATTCACTGAATCATATAGGAAATAAAAATTCTAATGGGGTTGACTGACACCAATGTACAGTAATTTTCATTGATAGTTAAGTTTTCAGAAATCCATCTACACTCACCAGCTGCTGATAGTCACTTGCAAGACCAGTTTCTTCATATCATACAAGCAATCAAGACAATCACAGCCATGAATGGTCTCATAGCAATTTGCGAGGCTTGCTCATTAAAAAGAATAAAGTAAGACAGTTACAATTGTTAACAATCCAGATTAGTCTTAGGTGACAAGGAAAATCAATAGTTACAGAAATCAACTGTTTCAGTGTGCTTTGATGTTTTGGCTTATATAGACTGAACTCCAAATACATAAACTCGATCATAAACAAGTTCACCTATACCATCATAATGGCTCCCTACAGTGATTCTATTGCAACGATTTGAAAAGTGAATTCTGCTCTACATTTTGAGTTAGTTTCCACATGTAAATCATGGGCTTCTGGTAAATAGAAACACATATTTAAGAGCAATAAGGTCCTATGAAAATTACCTCCTTGGAAAACATGTGAGAAAGCTGGTTCTTAGGACCCCTGAGTGCAAAGAATGACCCAATGATCAACGCACAGCCGAAAGTGAAACAAAGAACAAATTTTTGAGGCACCAGAACCATTACTGGAAGGAACATGGTAAAAGCAATGAAAACAAAGAACACGCCGCTGGCAAGGAGCACACCGAAGTATACAAGAGATTTTCCAGAAGGCACATTACTAGCAGCATTCTGGAAATTTCCAGGCAACTCCTTGACACCTTTAGAAACCCTGTTGTGCAAAAATAAAGAAGCTACATAAGTCAATTCCACACAAGTGAGTATATTTTTGAAAATATATGCGAGTATCCAATACAATGAAGTTGAATTAACAAAGTTGAGATACAAAACCAAAAAGTTCTTTTAGCCAAAGAACCATGTCGAACATGTGATAATTGTCCATGACTTCCTTTACTGTATGTATTAGATATTAAACCATTAGTTGAGGCCCAACTTAGCCAAATATAATAAATAATAAATTCAAGAAAGTCTTTTCCCATCACATGAATTTAAGACTTCAGATAATAACTGGATATTTTCCTAACCTCTATCAACTTAGCATAAAAAAAACTGGTAAAAGGACTCACAAGTAACCAAAACACTTGATGTGAGACCTACAAAAACTAGGAAGATAATGTTTAGAATTATATTAGATCTGGTAAGGGTTTAGAATAGGGGGAAGTCAAACATTGAGTAAGAGAATGTAAACATTTGAGTTCCAAGCAAAGGCCACTAATAATCTTTACAGCATGTGGAACCACATCTGTTCAATCTAGTTGAAACAAGATTTGCATTGTTTGAAAACATTCTCATTGAATGGAACCACAAATAAAACTTCCATACTTTTTGACCTTTCTGTACAAGGCACACAGACTACAGCTTAAGAAGTAGCAAAAAATCAAATTAAAGGAGTGGAAAACACAAATCTTGAGTCACATTAAAGCCACAATCTAGACTAAAAAGCGGAACATATCATGCATCTGGCCTTTGAACAATCTTTAGATGTACACCAAAATAATCAAGTTTTTAGAAGACCAAAGCCCTTAGCAAGTGCTAAAGGTCAATCCTCATGCATCTAAAAGAACCATATTCGGCCGCCAGAATCAATTGGAGAAAAACTCTAGATTTCAAACATGAGGAACCTATAAAACTAGACGAAATTATATCTCCATCACAATTTCCTAGCCAGACCTAATTAGATCCGCAATTAAAGATCGAAAATTGTACAACTAATAGGGATAAAAAAAATCGATCGAGAGAGAGAGCGCGCAATTAAAGACTACAATCTATAGAGTGATCCTTACACGTTGAAAGTGCCGGTGACCTTGTCGTTGGCGGTCCGGACGGCGGATTCGATATCAAACCCTAATACAGAGGCGCCTCCATCCTCAGCCGACCTGGACGCAGCGTAAGAGTTCCAATCGGAGAGGAGGGAGGATGAGGTTTTCTGTAGCTCTCCGCCGCGCCCGCTCGGTCCCACCTGGAACCAAGCCTGCGCCGTCTGCATCATGTAACCGGATGCGATAGATCGCAAGCTAGGGAACGGAGAAGACAAGCAAGGGTTTCTCGATTGAGATATCTGTGCTTGACAAGGGCGAGACTCAAAGAAGAAACAGATCTTCCCAGTCGTGATCGCATTGCTGAGGCACAAAATGCCTCTTCGGAAAGGGTGGACCGTCGTCCAACCGGTCGGTTTCGCAATGTTTGGTTCGAACCGGTGGTCCATTCAAATAGATGTCCACAATACAAGAGAAGCCCAAATGACCCAGCCCAATTGAATAGGGGGAGAGACGCCGCCATGGACGAGGCAGAGGCGATCCTGCTGAGTTCGCTGCGCAGCTCCGCCATCTTGCTCCCTCCGGACTTCTCTACTTCCTCCACCTTGGAGGATCTTTCACCTGACGCTCTCGTCTCGATATGTGTTCAGTTTCTCCGCCTCATCATCGGCGCCACGGCTTCGTCTCTCCCGACCTCGCTTCCGCACTCCGCCGCTGAGCGATTCAAGGTCTGCGAAGACATCTCCTCAGCCATCAAATCGGCGGGATACATAAATGAAATCAGCTTCCGTCAGGTAATACTCTTTTATGGCTTTGTATTCTTCGTAGCCCGTCGGCGATGCTATTGTTCATTTGTTGAAAACGAAGTCATTTTGTCTTATTCCGAGGAATTCAAGATAATAAGTGCAAGTTGACATTGAACTATTATTACAGACGAGAATTTGTGAAAATTTATCAACATAGAATAAGAATTTGTTAGCTTTACTTGGAGTTTTTTTTTTCATGATTAAGAGTCGATGAATATCTATGGTCAAAAATGGGAATAATTCATTTCTATTTCCAGTTTCTGTATCCGTCCAAGGATGAGTCCCATAAGTTGCTCAGGTTTCTGGTGGAAAGGCTACCTGACTCATCTCAGAATAGAGATGCATTAGATGCTATAGCAACAAGGTATTGTTCTAACGACTTTATTACTGGGTGGTAGTTTTCTGTAGATGATAATTTTTTGTTTTATAAACTTTCAGAAGATCAAACCAAGGATTAACGGAAACAATTGGAATTTCGGATAAAGAAGTAAAATCATATGAATTGGCTGATAATGAATTAATAAATGGGCATTTGAAATGTGATAAAGTAGAGAATTATTGCAAGGACGAAGAGGATAATGATGATTCAAAAGAATCAAGGAACCCTGAAGAACTATGTGACAGTGGTGCAGAGTCTAGATGGAGAGATGTAAAATTCAATTTGGAATTTGAACAGGCACTGAGTTCGTTGCAGTTGGAAAAGACAAAGGTAAGATATAGGTGTTCTTAGTCATTGTATGCTTTAATGATTTTTTTTTAATCATTTTATGTTTCTTCCTTTTGTCAAAGCATACATTTGCACGGTCATATTTTATTTGTGGAACTTCTACAATCATGCCTTCGTCAGAAAGGTTTTCATCAAGTACTTTGAGGCAACACAAATATAGGCATGCTAAATTTACTTAAATATGAGGTGCCAAACTTCATCAGTTCAGATGTTGATAGTGGTTGCTTTGCATGAAATGATTTCAAATTCAATTTGTTTCTTTTTGCCATAGTACATGTTGTAGACTTAACCATGCATTAAAATGATTTCAGATTTTAATTTTGTCAAAAGTGAATGGTTTAACAAATTTTCCATGGGAACTTGAATTATTATGTATGTGAAATGCTTGACTTGTAAATGGAGTTTTAGGCATGGCCCATTGTATATTTTGTAGAATTCAATACATTAGTCTTCTTGCTTTGGTATTTTTACTCTCTGTTTTATAGATATGTTGCAACTCATTTGTGTTGTTAGATAGATACTTTCGTAGTTGATAACATTCAAAAATCATCATCTCAGTAATGTTAGTTGCCTTAACCATCTTTTACAACTAAGGCAAGAAATTGAGGGTTTGAAATATCAAGAGAAATGATTGCAGGTGGGAACACGGTCAAAATCCTTTGAAGTTCATAATTTAGGAGCTGAGCATGAACTCCTAAAGGAAGCTACGAAGATTGCATTTGATGATCAACATTCTGTTCTATCCTGTTCAAAAGAGCATAATGAGCAAGCAGAAACAAGAAGTGACAACCTTGAGGATTTGAAAATGCGAAGGTAGGAACTCATGGTATATTTTTTGTTAAAGCATACTCCATATTCGAACATGGATCTACATAAATTTTGCATTTTGTTGATTACCATGTGGCTCATTAGTATATGCCTATAAGACTGAAAAAATGTCAAATGCCACATATCTCACGTATATAAACCTATAAGACAAACAATCATTGGAAACCATAATCAGGTAACAAAGAGGTTGATCTTATCTTAATATTAGTTGAGATGCAAATGTTGATTGTGGCAAAATGTGAGAATGAGGTAACTATAAATACAGTTTCTAAAGAAGCTAATTTTTACACAATTTCTTTCAAAAACCATAGTCTGCTTGCTTACCTTTTGGATTGTTTTCTAAATAACTATTTCATTGTCTCACATACCTTGTAAATCAGCCATTTGATTGCTCGTTTTTCTATATTGTCGTAACAATTGTTTAGGCTAAACACATTCAGTCATTCTTGAGTGTCTTGGAATAATTTAGATTAATATGGCAAGTATATGCTGATTGACTAAAGAAGCTCTACTAAATACCTGATGGTGTTTCTTCTTCGGAGGCTTAAAACTGCAAATTCACGTATAAATTATGTTGTCAACATACAATGGTGTGTTCACATTCAGACTATTACTTGTTCCAGGAACACACTGGAAGGAACAATAGAAAAGACACACAGCATTGAGCAGGCGAAGCTTGCAGAACAACCTACAGCACAAGATAGGCTTCTGAAATTAAAGGAAATTGAGCAGGAAACAGAAGCTACTTTGTTAGAAATTCATAGAAGGTTAGACTTGTTAGTAAGAACATTGTCTTTCACTTAGAAAGTATTTGATACTTTTGTTCTTCGTACCTTAGTTTGGTCCAAAGTATACTCCAATGGACTGATCAGTTTTTTATTTAACAAACGTGACTGGCAGTGTAAGTTAATTGCTATGTATGTATGTCATCGCGTTCTTTTTGTTTCTGGCTTCCGCAGAGAGATTGAACATGCTGAGCTTCTGGCAGAGTTGGATAAATTACCCAGAAATTTTCCTAGGAAGTATTACATTGATCGAGTGACTGAATTGACAAAGACTAACCGCAAACAGAACACTGACATTCTCCAGATATCGAAAGACATTCGAGGAGTTCAACTAGATAGTAATTCTGCACAGGAAAGACTGCACAGGACATATGCTGTTGTCGAAGAGACTGTTTTCAGGTATTATTGATTTCTGAATCTGATATTGACTTTGTCCTTGTCCTTAAAGTACTTTCCAGTTTCAATGGTACATTGTTTAGTTTGTACAATCAAGTCTACTAACTGTCAGAGCTTATAGCAAAAAAGTGGTACAACTCTCGTCATATATGTTTCTAGGTTCTTTGATCTTCTCCTTGATCTTAACAGAGAATTCTTATCTGGCATTCTTGTATGTTCTATAGATTCTCCTGTCTTATCACTCGATAGTCAATACACAAACTTCCAGAGGCTGGAGACCTAGGACATAGTGATCATTTTCTATTAGACTACTTGTATCTCTCTTTAATCTCTTCTGCAATCGTTCTGTTGAATGAGGCTCGATCTGCACCTTACCACTAGGGCATTTGAGGTCTCATTTCTTTCTAGGCATTCTTCTAGATTTGGTTCTATATGTTTCTACTTTAGATTTAAGCTTGTGCTTGCTTATAAGTGAAACTGATATGCAACGCATAAGCATCTGATAGCTGCAGGCATCTTTGCTTAAGCACTTTCCTTTGCCCATAGGAACGCTAAAGATGATCCAGCAGGGCGCCAGTTATACCAGCTTCTGACTAGCATGCATGATGTTTTCGAACAAATCAGGGAGAAAATTCTTGCAACTGACAGAGCTAGAAGGGAAGCTGCTGAGCATGAGAAGAAGCTTGCAGCTATTTCCTCTAGGACTCTCGACTTTGACAAACTCCAAACAGATCTTGATTCCATCAAAAAGGAAAACGAGTCACTAGAGCAGCAGCTGCGCGATGCTTAACCTACAGAGTTTTCTAAGCCATGTAATGTACAGTTTGGGCGCTAGTTGCTGGAGCAAGTTTTTCTGATTGAAGATTCTGAAGTTACTTGTATTTCTGTCGATGTTAAAACAAGGAAGTAACTAATACTCGCCACAAGCTTCCCAACTAGAGCTCCTCAAATTGATTCAAAGCTTGGTCCGGTGGAGCAGGGGCAGATCCAGCAGGTAGAAAATCTTCTGGCCAACTTAGTGGGGTTTGAGTCAGAGCTCGATCAGGAAATAAAGTAAGAAATGGATCCATTAGTTTTCAAGATTGTTCTGTTCTTATTTCTATGTTAAGATCTGAGAAGTGGTTCTTCCAAGTGGTTTTCATGATGAAGTTCTTTAATTTATCCCTTGCATTCATTAGTAAAGCTGAATTCTTATACCACTCAAATCCAAAATCAAAATTCGCTATAAAGAAGCACCTGCTAAGTGGTTCGAATCCTCTGTTATTAATCTATTTTTATCATCCTTTGTGTTTTTTTTTTAATGAAAATGGATCTCTAGAGTTGCTCTTCTTCTGTCTGTCCGATAGGATTAATTTTTTAATTGAGCTCGACAATTAATTAATACTGCATGATCATGCCCTTTTTATTCACTAATACATAAAGTTGTGTTTGATCTAAAGGATCAATTAAGTAAAACTGTCACCAAAATGCCATCCGCTTTTGGGAGATGATCACGGCGGAAACTGCGAGACATGGCTGAGAATGTGAGGGAGATACCAGGCTGAGCGGCTGATGGACTCGGTGGAGCTGGATTCGGAGGGGCCGAGTAGGGGGAGGCGGAGGAGCAGAACGCTAGGGAAGATAGTGAAGGTGGTATCGACACGGAGGGACTCTGCGGCGGAGACTGTGGGATGGGTGGTCAAGAGGGAGACAGAACAGTGACGACCGGAGAGCTGGATGGCGAGGTGCAGGAGGTAAACCATGCCAGTGCTTGGGAGGACGACAACGTGGGGAGCTCGCTGGCGATCGTCGTGCGCCGCTGCGGCGAGCTTGCTTGTTGTAACTAATTATAACTGCTAATAAGGTATAGCAGTACTGCCTGCGCATTAGTTTACTTTGATAGTAAAGATTTTCAAAGAACTACGTGTGGTTAAACAAATCAGTAAGATTTAATAGTTAGGGTGTCTTAGAGTTAAAAAAAAAAAGTGAAGTGGAATTTACTGAAATGAACCCAAATGAGATTAAAAATAGGATGATATAGTTTTGACGGTGTGATGTAGTAAAATACTCAAATGAACAATCAAGAGGATCAAAATTCAAATCTCATAAAAAATATTTTAAAATTTGACTTCTAAATATGTGTAAATTGTCTTTTGAATTTATGCGGTAAGTGAATCACGAGGAGACCATCTATCTCAATTAGTTCATGAGCTCCGGCGATTAACCTAGCATGAAAGATTAATTCAAAATTTCTAATTTAATCGACTTACTTAGTCCACTTGATCTGTAGAGTTGGAATCTCATATTGAGCATTTCTAAACGCCCACGGAGTTTGAGCTACCGGTGACGCGGGAGTGCCTACCAAGACCCACCTGAAGCTTTACAACCATGTAGATAAAGAATTGTTGATAAATAAGGTGCAAAGGCGATGGACCATGAATGCCTTGCCACTCATGATACGAGCTCAAAACGAGTAAATTAAGCTGGATAAAGAGCCACTAATAAAGCCAATCATCCAAACCATATATATTCATCCCTTTCTAATCCTCCATGTAAGACCATAAACTCACAAGATAAAGCACACCTCTCTACATTGCTCGCTTTTTATAACAATGCTATCCTCTTATCCACTCCTCTAACCCTAATATTTTGATCAATATTTTGAAACTCTAAACCTGAACTAACCGAAAAAAAAAAAATTTGAATTCCAACCCTAATAATCGACCAAACATTTTGGAAACCGAAAGATTGATGCACATTCATGCATGCTTTATTTCCTTAACTCCAAGTGTTGAATATCTCGTTGGTGCTTTGGCAAATGGCCATGGTGTAACTCCACTAAGACGGAAAGGCAAAAAGGCTAACTAGTCCTCGTCGATTCCATCTTATAGTGATAGAAAAGGAAGTCGATAGATAACGAATTTTAATCGGAAAAAGTGAACAAGGATAGAAAGAAAGAGCTAGATGACAATGTGAAGGTGTTGGGGATGCTTCCAAATGAATAAAGCACCGAAGAAGAAGGGTTGCTTGGTTATTATATATTAGTGCCCAAATCTGATTTGATTCAGAGTATCTGAGCCATAAAGCATAACTGATGAAAGGCTACGGTCGTAGCTTGCGTGGAGCCAGCAGGTGAATATAATTGGGCTCATGTTAGATTTATGGTGGGGCCCGATGAATGCGACTTATGTGTGACAGTTGATGGCGAGGTGAATATTCCATTTCGAGGTGGACGAGAACTGATTTATGGAAAAGGGGGGCAAAAATCATCAAGTATTTTATTCTCAAAATATTTGTTATTTCATGTTTAAGGTTTAGAATTTACAATTTAGTTTAATTAAAGTAAAATAAAATAGAAGATTTAGTTGCTACACATTTGAAGTTAAATCTTAAACCCTAAAATTTATTTTAAACGTTATTGTATCAAAAGATTATTTATCAATTTGATTAAAATTATTTTAAATCAATCCAAAAACACATGTAGAAACTATTAAATAGTTGCTCTAATACTACAACAATATTGTATTAAATGAATAACATCTACACCTTGTAGCAGCTAGTCGTAGTTGTTACAACAGCTTTGAAAATAAAAAATAATATTGTAACAGTTATTTAGGAGCTACTTGTTGTAGAAGGATCCGAATATCTTTCATATTATTTTTAGTAATTTTTGAGTTTTTTATTTAAAGTATTTTTAGTAATTTTTGTCTTTTGTATTTTTGGATTTGAGTTTGTTTAGAGATTTTAGGGTGAATTTTTATTTCTGTTATAATTTTTTTCCTTTCTTTACTAGTTAGAAATTTAGGTCTATCTAAGTGTCTTGTTAATTGATGTTTAGGATGAACTTTTTTTATCTAATAATATTTTTGACAGTGCCATTTATTTTTCTAGTTATTGGTAATCTTTTGAAACAATAGCTTTTAGAATATT
>JBBPFP011082700.1:0-12386 GCA_037974795.1 Kaempferia galanga | reverse complement strand
GCAGGCTGAGGTCTCGTTCGTTAACGGAATTAACCAGACAAATCGCTCCACCAACTAAGAACGGCCATGCACCACCACCCATAGAATCGTGAAAGAGCTCTCAGTCAAAGAGCTCTCAGTCAGTGTCAGTCCTCAGTCGAGGGAGTGTAGAGAGAGAGACTCTGCCTTCTCTCTAGGATTCTCAACTGTTGAGACGGTTTTCCGGCGGTGTGGCTGTTCTCCGGTGAGCTAGCTCGCTGGAGTGTGGTGGCTGACCTCTGGAGACGGCTGGACGCTGGAGCAGACTAGGGACTTCTGGTGATCTGTTGACTGGGTTCGGAGGAGAAGGAAACTCTAGTGTTCAGAGGACCACGCTGCTGTGCCCTAGTTCTCCGGCGGTTTGCATACTGCTGGGAGGCCGGTGCCGGAAGGGCAATGGTTGCGGACGCCATCAGGTTCTTGGAGGTAAGGACTCAGTTTCTCCGGCGGTTTGCTGCAGGGGTACAGTTGAGGCGGGAGGTGCTCAGGTGAAGTGTAGAGGAGGTCTGCAGGAGGCGCAGTGGGTCTGCCGGAAGCGCTTGGTGGTCGTGCAGCTCGCGAGCTACCCTCATTTGGTCGCTGTTCAGAGGACGCCGTCCTCCCTTCACGCACGTGAAGGCGACAGCTGCCGGTGGGGAGGTAGGACTGGTGGCGCAGGACACTTGGCGGGGACGGCGCAGGCTGGCCTTGGTGCTGGTCCACACTACAGGATTTCAGAGCAGGGTCCTTGCGGACAAGGCTTACGGCGGGTGAGGCCGGCGACGACGTCACCGGTTGGCCTTCAGATTGCGGTGACATCAGGAAGGCAGGTGAGGTTGTTGAGCGGCTGGTGGCCAGAGGAGGAAGACGACGTTGACTGTCGTCTAGTGCCTTGACTTTTGCAACGGTAACTGTAGCTTCGGCGAGTCCGAGGTGTGGCAGGAGCTGACGTGGTGTGCAGCTCCCAAGGGTTCCCGCTCGTTGATTCACTGTTCAAATTCCAAACCACTATTCAAGCCCAAACGGCAACGGAACCGGATTGGGACTCGGAGGCAGACCCGTTAGTGCGAGATCCAAGGCCCGCTAAACTTAAGTGCAACAGTGCAGTGGACGTGAAGGGCTACGATGGTTTAGATACACCATCGGACGGTTGTGTTGGGTCAGAGGTACAGTGGGGACTGCGGGCTGCGGGCTGACTGTTGACTGGAACGCTGGGGTAGTGGCTCGTGGACGAGCGGAAGGATCTGACGTGGCTAGTGGGTTGACTGTTGAATGGAAAGAGTAGACGTTGGGCGCACTTGACGAGGATTGACTGTCGTCTAGCGGTTGACACTTCTAACGGGCAACTGTAGCAGCTGGGCTTCGGCCAATTGGGGAGCCGGGAGGAGCGGCAAAAGCTGACGTGGAGCGCGCTTCTTGAGGTCTGACTGCGGAGGGGGGGCTCGAGGTCTGACGTGGAAGCGGCTGGAACTGACGTGGAGGCACACCTTCCGAGAACGGACGGCGGGGGCTCAAACTTCCAATCTCAAATTTCAAACCCAAATTCTGAGCGGATAGTGGAGATCGGATTGGATTGGAAGCTAACCAGATAGTGGGAGATCCATGACCCGTTACACTTTAGTGAAGCAAAGTGGTGGGATGAAGGGCTAGGATGGGCTGACAAACAAGGGGCTGAGATCGCACATTGACCATCATCGGACGGCCTCGGCCCACAGTGTTGCCCAACCTAGGGATTAAATCCCTAATCTCGCCATGGCACAGCCGCAGGAAGGACGGCGGCGACCGGCTGGAGAACCTCTGAAGAAGCGGCAAGGCGGTGCTGGTGAGCAGCGAAGGAAGGGGCAGGGAGCAGCTGATCGCGGTTCGACCAAAGCGGCTGTCAATCAAGGAGATCGGGAAGTCACAAAGAAGTGGGTCGACTTGTTCAGAGATAATCGTCACTGCAAGAAAGAAATGGCGTTGAGCAAGGTATGTATGCAAGGCCCAAGGGCTATTTTGCAGGATAGCGACATGGAGTCGATCGAGCATGCGATGGGGCACTGCTTGGTGGGGAGATTCGTCGGCAGGTTCCCTGGCTGGCGCGCCCTGCTGGATCTTACCAAGAGATGGAAGGCACCTCACAAGATGTTTCACCACCACACCCTATGGTTAGTTTTCAAGTTTGATGGTGAGGAGGACATGAACCGCGTGCTGCAGGGAGGACCGTACGTCATTCACGGCTGCCCGCTGTATGTGAAACTAATGCCACCATGCTTCAGTTTCCAGATGGAATCGCAGAGTCAAGTGCCGCTGTGGATGCAGATCTTCGGTTTGCCGCTGGACTGTTGGACATCCTCGGGGTTGAGCAAAGTGGCGTCAATGGTCGGCCGTCCACTGTACACGGACAGGGTGACGAAGGACAAGGAACGAATCAGCTTTGCTAGGGTGCTGGTGGAAGTAGATATCACAAAGACTCTGCCGGATACTGTGCCTGTCACTCTGCCGGATACGCGTGAAGTCGACCTGGCCGTAACTTTTGAGTCTGTTCTGAAACTATGTGCACATTGCAAAGAGCTGGGGCACTATCAGCAGGATTGCCCGGTCGCCGGGCAGATCGCTCCAAGCACAGGGAAAGGCAAGGGCAAGGTCGATACAGAGACAGTAGGGCGGAAGGAAGCTGACCAGTACAGTGACCGCAGTGAAAGGGAGGATATCAGTGGTGAGCAGCTGGGTGGGCCTGGCGGCCAGGAAGGCTCGGCTAGGCTTGGACCCCCTGCGGAGCCGTCGATTATGCCTGCAAGGGGCAGGTCCCAGGGTGAGCATGGCAACCAGATGGATAGTACAAAGACGAAGTATAACAGACAAGCACAGTGCACAACGAACTCAGTAAAGGGGAAGAAGCGAATGGTGAATGCACAGACTGAACAGAATAAGCAGAATAAGAAGCATGGCCTGAGCAATCAGCAACGGAATCGTAACGGCCAGCAGAGCAGTCAGACCTCTGGCGAACCCCAGCAAGTAAGTCTGGATCCTCAGAACGATTGTCAGGCTGAGCACGGGATGGCAGCCGGAAATAGGCCTTCCAAGGCTGGTGGTCATCAGGTCAGTTCAATGGTTGCGCCTGGTAAGGGAGCAAGGATGAGGGGAAGACGGCGGCAGTCACACGTGCTGGTCAACATAAAGCATCTGGGATACCGCAGGACTAAGCTGCACTCCAACAGAATTTCCAAACAGCAGCGAGGAGGAGCGCACAAGCAATCATCAGGTAAAGGACGAAAGGGCAATTCACAGCTAGAGCTGAATCTGAAAATTGAGGCGTTGCAGCGCATGCTGGATAGCTTTCTTCCAGAGCAGCAGAGGCAGAACAAGTTGGTGAGCACCGGGAATGGCAAGGCAACAGCAACAACACATATGTCAAATGGAGCTCAAGGGGTGGGTGCTAGTGGACCTGGGCAACAACAACAGCTGGAGCACCACACTCTTGAGCCTATTCTTCATGAGCCGATGCAGCAGGACATTCGGCCACAGAATGGGAGTCAGGGGAGGTCTCAAAGCAGTCCAAGGTATGTGAGCAAGAACTCGGCAAAGCATAAGCGTCCACAAGTATCCGGGAATGGTGATGGTCATAGCCTGGTCAACTCAGAGCAGGAGTCTGCCAGTGAGGCTGATGATCGGCTGGATATCTCTGAGCAGGACTATGGCAGTGCAGAGAATGCTCAAGAAGGGCAGCGTGCAGGACAGAATAGGAGTACATGCAATGGTGCTTGGCCTTTGGAACAGGATATAGAAGCGGAGCAGGAGTGGTCCGTCCAAACAAGATCCCGTGCTGCAAAACGCTCACTGCTGCAGGGTAAAGGGAACATCTGCGTCGTCCCTGGTCAGAGGATGCAGTTGGTCACGGCGCTGCCTGCACCTGTGTGTCATCAGGCGCTGCATTCGCATCAGGTTGCTCAGAGTAATCCAGGCGCACCAGCTGGCAGGGAACCTGTACATTCCGCAAAGATGCAGAGTGCTCGAGGCCGCCAGTGCAGCGAGGCTAGGGAACCTGCACATTCCGCAAAGATGCAGAGTGCTCGAGGCCGCCAGTGCAGCGAGGCTGGGGAGAACTTGAAGCCCAGGAAGAACAGATTTATGGCAGGGAAGGTGAGGACCAGTGGACAGCCGGCTGAGGAGGAAGCTAGCAGTAATCCCAGTTCTTCTCAGGAAGCAGGGGGGCTGAGTAGTGCGTGTGACGGAAGTGACAGAGTGCAAACCCGAAATCAGAAGGCTAGGCGGCCGTGGCCGTCCACCTCCGCATGAAGATTGCATCGTGGAATGTGAGGGGATTCAATCAGCCCCTCAAACAGCGGGAAGTTCAGAACTTCCTCCTGAGCAAGCGAATTGCAGTCATGGGGATTTTGGAGGCAAAGTTGACAGGTTCAGCATTTGCAACACTGAAAACCAGAAGGTTTCAGAATTTGGAACTTCATCAGCACATCGAAGAGGGTGCCAATAGGAGCAGAATTGTGATAATCTGGGATCAACTGAAGGTGGACTTCCAATTGTTGCGGGTTGATGAGCAGTATATCCACGGCAGTATCACCTGCAGAGTTACTCAGAAAACCTTCTGCATCACATTTGTTTATGGGTTGCTTAGCATCACTCGGAGGAGAGGCCTTTGGGACGGGGTGAATGAGTTAGGATCAACCATCAGGGCACCTTGGATTCTTCTCGGCGATTTCAACTCTCCCCTCTCAGCGGATGACAAAAATGGGGGCATGCCGGTGACCACATACCAGATTGCGGATTTCCAGGATTGTGTCCTGCACAACGGTCTAGAGGATCTTCCACAGGTTGGCTGCAAGTATACTTGGTCCAACACAGAGGTCTCCTGCAAACTTGACAGATGCTTGGTCAACAAGGAATGGTTCGAGCAGGACTTCCGAGGCATGGCTGAGTTTCTTCCTCCAGGGCACATCTCTGATCACACCCCATGTGTTGTCACGCTGTTGGATAATCCGGAGCACATTAATAGGCCCTTCAAGTTCTACAACATGTGGACCACTCATGCGGATTATAATGATGTGATATTGGAAAAGTGGAATAGATATGCTTTGGCAGAATACGAAGGGACTGCTCAGTACCGCCTGAAGCACAAATTGAAGCTGTTAAAAACTGATTTCCGGCAGTTCAACAGGCAGCACTTTCAGCATATAAAGGAGCGGGCGGATGGTGCACAGGAGGAGCTGAAACAAATGCAGGAAGAAGGCTATGACACGGGCGTTTTTGCTGGAAACTACAGGGAGAAGAGCAAGCTAGCTGATCAGTTGGGGAGGGCCGCGTTTCTTTTCTATGCCCAGAAAGCAAAATGCAGATTCTTTAGAGAAGTGGACAGGAACACTAGCTTTTTCCATGCACTGGTCAAAAGAAAAAATAGGAGGAGAGAAATTATTGTGCTTGAGAAGAGAGATGGAGGAGTTACTACCTGCCTGAATGAGATAGCTGCGGAGTTCCTGGATACATATCAGCAGCTCCTAGGTGTAAGCATTGAGTGCACTCCTCTCCAACCGGATTGCCTCTCACATGGCAATCTGATCACGACGGACCAGCAGGACTTGCTTCAACGGATGCCAGATGAAGCTGAAATTAAACATGCCCTTTTTTCCATTGGAGATCAGAAGGCGCCGGGCCCGGATGGTTATGGCTCCAAGTTCTTTAAGCACTCATGGGAGGTTGTTAAAGAGGATGTGGTGGCTGCGGTTCAAGAATTTTTCAGAGAAAAGAAATTGCTTAGGCAGTGGAATCATTCACTCATATCTTTCATCCCCAAAGGGCCACATGCAAGTAAAGTTGGGGACTATCGGCCGATCTCCTGTTGCACGGTCTTCTACAAGATTGTCTCCAAGCTACTTGCATCGCGACTGGCAGAGGTTGCTGATCATCTATTCCATCCGGCGCAGGCAGCTTTCATTAAAGGCCGGATGATCATGGATAATATCCACTTAGCGCAGGAGATTATGAGGAATTACTCAAGGAAAAGAATCTCTCCTCGTATCACCATGAAGGTCGACCTGCAGAAGGCTTTTGATACAGTGCATTGGGAGTTCTTATTGGAGGCATTGCGAGGGCTACAGTTCCCACCTACATACGTAGCATGGATTCAGGAGTGTGTGACTACTACTACGTTCTCTATCGCACTCAATGGGGGGATCTTCGGCCACTTCAGAGGGGCTCGTGGGCTACGGCAAGGCGACCCTCTCTCGCCGTATCTGTTTGGGATTTGCATGGAATACCTTTCTAGGATGATAGGTCAGCAGACGAGGAGACCTG
This sequence comes from Kaempferia galanga, assembly GCA_037974795.1. Taxonomy (NCBI): domain Eukaryota; kingdom Viridiplantae; phylum Streptophyta; class Magnoliopsida; order Zingiberales; family Zingiberaceae; genus Kaempferia; species Kaempferia galanga. The sequence continues at coordinate 6,101 of JBBPFP011082700.1, read as the reverse complement.
ACTTCCACTTTCACCCACGCTGCCAGGTGGACAGGATAGCACATCTAGTATATGCTGATGACTTGCTTCTATTCTCTAGGGGAGATCAGGCTTCAGCGGACATTCTTATGGGCTGCTTGGAAAATTTTGGCTTGACTGCGGGGCTGCGGCCGAATCTCAGCAAGTCCTGCATTTATATGGCCGGGCTAGATGGTGAGGCCAAGCAGGCCATGATGATGCGCACTGGACTTCAGGAGGGCCGTATGCCGTTCAGATACTTGGGTATACCGCTAGCGTCAGAGAAGTTGCGGATTTCTGATTATGAGCCCTTACTGGATGTGATCCGTCATAGGATCAGTATATGGCCGAAGCTTACCTTGTCATATGCAGGCAGAGCACTGCTGATACAGTCAGTTCTTCAGGGGATAGAGTGCTACTGGATGTCGATACTGCCATTGCCAGCCGGTGTTATTGAGCGCATTTATGGCTTATGCCGGAGTCTCATGTGGACTACAAAGCACCCACCGATTGCATGGAAGGATATGTGCAGGCCTAAGGAGGAAGGAGGACTAGGCTTCCGAGAGCTCTCAGCTTGGAACACAGCCCTTCTATCCCGCATTCTGTGGCGCCTACATGACCGGCACGAGAGGCTTTGGATCCGGTGGGTGCATCATTCCTATCTGCAGGGCACAGACATCTGGGGGATGCAGATCAGGCGGGGTGATTCAGCGCTGCTGAAGCGGATAGCTCAGTTACGCGACCACTTGGTGGTGATGACAGGTTCGGTGGAGGCAGCCCAGTCTACTCTGAGCAGTTGGTTTGCGCAGCACACAGCGACACGTAGGGGCATCGGGCAGGCGTATGACTTCTTCAGAGATGCTGTACCCCGCAAGCCATGGGCAGGGACGGTTTGGCAGAAGCACATTCAGCCCAGTCACGGCTTCACCCTTTGGCTGCTAGCACACCGGAGGTTGCCTACCAGGGATCGTTTGGAGTACCTTCCTGATCACGACCGGATGTGTACATTCTGTGGTGGGGTGGAAGAAACGCAGGAGCATCTTTTTTTTGGCTGCTTGCAGATTCGTCAGTTATGGGATCGGATACGGGAATGGTTGTACATGACGCACCAGATGACCACATACAGGCGAATGCTGCGAGTCTTCAGGCGACATTATCGAGGCACCAGGCTACTGACAAGGGCGAGGCATGTTGCATTGGCGGCCATGGTACATTATGTCTGGCAGGCTCGGAACAGAATCCGATTTGAGTCAGATAGCTTCCAGGGTGATACGGTCTTCAAAAGGGTGCAAGTTCATGTGTATCGCTCCCTAGGCATTCTCTCTGACCGGGACCTGCACTTAGGCCTACAACCCGCGCAAGATCCAGCTGGTGGGGGCTAAAAGCCTGGATAGTCAAGTCTAAGGTGTCTGCGGGTATTCCGTCGTAGATGCGGCTGTTGGTATCTCGCTTGTAGATGCAAAAGAAGAATCTGGTGCTGAACATCCAGAAATGGAAGGGTGAGAGGAGAGTGCTGTGGTCAACTCTATGCTTTGGTTATCTGAGGAGTTTGGAGGTTTGGATGGAACTTAATGGAGGCGGATACTGGAGTCACCTTCTGCCTGTAATTGGCATGGCGTTATTGGCATAGTCGGCATGGAAGGCTCTGCCTAGTGCTGGAATTTTTCTCATTTTCTGGATTAGCTGCTGCCGTGGAAGAGTTAGCACTGGATTAGCCTAGTGCTGGAATTTTCCTCATTCTCTGGATCAGCTGCTGCCGTGGAAGAGTTAGCACTGGATTAGCCGCTGGTTTCTGAATTTAAGCTGCAGTGGATCAGCATCATCTCCAGCTCATAATCACATTTAATTCTATCTAAGGGGCTGCTCAGTATCGATGCTCGGGGGATAGGGGCGGAGGCTGTTTGTATGCAGCTGAAGATGTCACTGGCCTGTCCCTACACTGGCCTGTTATTGGAGTGAAGCTATTGAGGCTGAATGGTGTTGATGTAGGAAAGCTGGTTCAAGACGTACCTGGAGGCAGGATGCTGACAATCTCCTAGCTCTGGTCCATGATGTGTTCAGCTGCTGCTAAACTGCTCTAGTCATGAAGTCTTGCGAATCAGGCCTGCCGGGGAGTTTCTGTAATGCTTCAATCTGCTCATGATGTGGAAGGCCCTGCTCTGTTTTCTGCTGTTTTGCTAGAGCCCTCACTAGATAGCTGCTGCCAAGGTTGATGTTTGCTGATTGGAGGTTGTAGCCAAGGGTGTTTGAGGATATAAGCTGAGCACCAGATAGACATTGCCAATGTCACTGATTCACTTCAAACTGTCTAATGATGGATTGCCCCTGATTAACTCCACTGTACTGTTGCTGAAGTTTTATGCTGATTATTGTTGTTTATGGTTAGGGGCTGGGTTGTCATTGGAGTGGTACTATTGAAGCCGACAGGTTGTGGCAGAATGGTTCTGATTGTAATGCAGATAGCAATGCAGAGTGCTGAAGCCTATCACTGAATTGCCGGGGCATCGCAAAGAAGTACAGAGACCTATGAGGAACAGCTTTGGTCTGCTGCCTTCCTCCTGTCTACGGCCGCTTCTTACTGATCAAAGGCCAAAGCTGGTGCGGAGGAATGGTCTTCCTGCTGTGACTTCTTGCTGAACGTCAGAGCGCCCAGATCTGGTGGCCTCTGGTGGCCTTTGGAGCTTTCTGGTGGACTCTGGTGGACTCTGAATTTGCACTTGCCTTAGAAGCTGAGGCCAAGGGTGATGGAGGCTACTGGGGGTTCATGGAGATGGAATCCTAGAATACTGCTACTGTTCTGGCTTCTGGATTTACTGCGATGATGGAATATGAGGTCTGTTTTGAGGTGAATATGAGGCAGGCTATTGGTGGAGGCCCTAGTTTTCCTGCCGTCAATTGATGTCCAAATCTGAGTTTTGAATCTGAGTCTGAATCTGAGTTTGAAGCTGAGTTTGGAAAGGCTGGCTCTCTGAGGACTTATTGACGAATAGCTGCTCTGCTCATGCTATTGCTGGTTATTGGTGGTTCCCTGAGGACTTATTGACGCAGGCCGCCCACGTGATTCCCTGCTGTGGTAGTCTGATGTGGACATCTGTGGATAACAAAGCTGAAGCCTGAGGTGCTGAGGACAATGGATTTATAACTGGATCTATGACTGGCGTGGACGAGCTGCTGCTAGGCCTTGGATGAGCTGCTTCTACATCTACATCTACCTTTATCTCTTGCTGTTTGAACTGCTGCTATGCACCTGTTATGCACTTACTTCTTCTGAGTTACTGTTATGCTTTGCTGGAATGCTCTAGTATGGACGTAGCCTTTTTACTACAGTCCATAATTAATTGCAAAGTCATATAATGAAATTGCTACCTATCAGCATAAAGACATCTGAAGGTTGTTTCTGATATAACAAATGGACCAGCACATGTCACTGGAAGAGGATACTGGTTCCTGAGGCTAGATATTGGAGGTGACTATCTCTGGATCTCTAACTGCCAGGAAAGGAGACTCACTGAACCTCACTAACCTTCACTGGATTGCACTGAATTCCTGCTTCTGCTGCTGTTGGCTGAAACATAAACATCATGGAGGAAGGTCACTGGACTCAGACTTCTGCTCTGGATTGGCTCCCGCCCGAGGATGCCAACTTTGGATCCCTTGTTGCAGTGCTGATTAACACCTGTCATGTTGGGAAGCTACTGTTGGATTGTCAGGGGAAATGCGGTAGACTCAAGCTGGGATTCCATGGTGCTGATGCGTTCTGGACTACCAATCGCGTGGGATGGAGACATAGCTGCTAACAGTATGGGCTGCTTTCCAATACTGGAATTTCAATGCTATCTACTGCTGTGAAGATCCTGCAGTGGTATCCAGCTGATGGTGCGGGATTTGGGCTTAGCATGAGGTGGAGTCCTGGATTTCTCTCTAGCTTCTCTCTAGCTTCTGGATTAATTGTTGCCGTGGAAGCCGAGAAGAAACTGATGGAGCATATGATTGGCTATATCGTTGAAGCAACTTGATGGAGCACATTGGAGCATAATGAGGCTTGACGCTGGAACCTATATCCACCTTCTGGACGGAGCATTGTGGAGCACAATGGAGGGATAATGCAGGCATGGCTAGCTACTGATTGAAGATCATGCCTTCGGTTCCCAGATTAGTCCAAAGCCATCTGTCTTTTGTGGACTGTGTCTGTGTAACTTGCGGATCTGTGCTTGTTATTGCTGCATAACTGCTGAGTACTACTGATTTACTGATGCTGGCTGGTTACTATTGCTGAAGACGTCTGTCCAAATTGCTGAATTATTGCTGAGTACTGAATTATTGCTGAGTACTACTGATTCACTGATTCTGGTTGGGTACTAGTGCTGAAGACCTGATCCTGGATGCTTATTGTCTTTATGCTGCTGTCAAGGTCACGCTGACCATTACTGATTCTGGCTGAGTGGTAGCATGATAACTGCTTATTGCTGTGAAGAGCCTACCGAAACAACAGGATTGTGGTAACCTGCTAACAAGGGCTGCTGATGGAGCATATGGAAGGCAAAATGGGACCTGAAGGGAGGGTGAGGTGGGCTGCTATGACAAGGAGTGCTTTCCGGGTTTCAGTATTTTCTGTAATCACATCTGCAATTACATCTGTAATGCAAGTAAAGAGTCTGATATTGAGCTCCTCCCAAGCTGTTGACCGGGTTGACCTCGTAATGGAGATTGGCTGTGGATACCGGATTTGTGCAGGACTATGGCGTCACATGGAGATTGGTTTTCTGGTATTCTTTCTACCCGCTGCTGCCACGGAAGGTATATGAGCATACCTCTGTTTTCTTTCGGTTTCTGTTCATTCCTTCTGTTGCTTCTGAGTAGCTTCATTCTGTGTTGAGTTTCTTGTGTGGCCTGTATATGTTGTATTTGTGAGTGTGAGGTGAGTGTGAGGGAAGTGAGCTCTGTAGTAGTGTGAGGCCATGTGCAGATTGTAACATAGTTTTAGGCATGGTGCGTAGATCCACCATAATGATCTACCTAGTCCGCAGCAAACGGCTAGCGGTAAGGACTTATCAAATCCGTTGATGGCTGGGACCTTGCCAAAAAGTCCAGGAGGGTGCATGGGTCCACCATAAAGACCCATCCAGTCCGTAGCAAACGGCTGCGGTAAGGACGTGCCAAATCCGTTGATGGCTGAGGTTTTGCCAAAAAGCCTATGAGGGTGCACAGGCCCACCACAAAGGCCTGTCTAGTCCGCAGCAAACGGCTCGCGGTAAGGACACACCAAATCCGTTGATAGCTGACCACTTGCTAAAAGTGGAGCGCTGGCGACTGTACTGGTGGAGGTCGGATGTGGCTTGTGGGCAGCACATGGGTGATCAGGCAGGCACAGTTGGATTGGCTGGATTTTACCGTGGTGGGCTCCTATTGTGGCTCTGGTTTGGTTGGCTTTATGGATTGCATGATGCATGGTGGCGCTAGCCAAGCTGCTTTGAGTTCCTTGGAGGAGTTCCCTGGAGGTGGCACGTGCGATGATTGCCTGCTGATGGAGGCCTTGTTGACCTTGCTTTGAGTTCCTTAGAGGTGACACGTGCGCTGACTGCATGATGCATAGCCTTGGACACTTCATTGTCTCTGATTCGTTTTTGGGCTTCGAGAGGCTGCTGGTGGACTCACATGGCTGATGATGGACTTGCGTGCGTGGACGCTTGACAGAGTGGGTGCAGCCAGTTAGTACTCCTTTGCGGATGGTATGGTGATATACGGTGATACATGGGTTGACCAGGTGCTCACCTCGACTCCACCTTGACTTTCACTAGTCTCGGAGGAGAGGTTTTGTGGATGTGTATTAGTTATCCGTGCATGTGATCATGATCACACGGATGTATTGTGGATGGTGCGGTGAGGGTGCAGTTACATGTACATGGGGTTCCCCATACCTAGGCAGTCAGATGTATCTGATACTTCATCAGATACGGTACACGGTTTTAGGACATGTACACTTGCACTTTTGATGATATATATATTTACCTTTCATCAAAAAAAAAAGTGAAAGAGCTCTCAGTCTGTCAATCCTTGCTATGTCTGGACCTGGTAAGTTTCCCCGTGTTGAGTCAAATTAAGCC
>JBBPFP011082594.1:0-12387 GCA_037974795.1 Kaempferia galanga | reverse complement strand
ACCATTCTAAACCTACTTTTTTAAACACATCTACCAAACACCCATTTCAGAAAAACAAACATACAAACCAAACATATTTTTTATTTTAAACCCTCTACCTTATGTTTATCTAAACCCAAATAATTTAAACCTTGAATATAATAAATCCACCTATCAAATGAGGCCTAAGGGTATATAAGAAGAGGCCTGTTTTTACGATTCTAAGAAAAGAGAGCGTTGTTTTTTTCCCACCAAAAAATATAAATAAATTTGACAAGATTCGATTTCGACGGCCGTGATTTTGCAGTGCCCCGACCGCAGCCCAATTAAATAACCGGCGCCCACCTCAGAATTCAACCTGGCGCCACATGAAGACTGCAGAGGCGGTAAGGTCACCCATTACCCGAGCATCTTTTAAATGCCCCTCCAGAGTCCTCCTTCCTCGCCTTCTTTAAAGCCAGATCCACTTCAGAGGCGGAAGCGGAGCTGCGGAGGCGATGGCTTCCTACAAGGGCAGGCTAGAGGAATACTGGAAGCGGCGCGGCTACCACCGCGTCGGCCCCGAACAGGATCCCCGCCGGCGCCGCCGGTTCTGGAGGATCAAGCTCCCATCGCGCCTCGTCTTCCTGCGCCTCCGGAAGGCGGCTTCCCCCCGCAGGCTCCTCAAGCGGATCCGCGACGGCTACGTGCGGTTTATGCTCGGGCTCTCCGACGCGGTCCCCGTCGGCATCGGGTACGGATTCGGAGGGTACGGATTCGGCGGGGACGATCACGAAATGAGGTTCGCGGCGCCGAAGGCGAAGGAGTACGACGAGAAGGTGCTCATCGAGATATACAAATCGCTCGTCGCAGCCTCAGTACCCACCGCCGCCGCAGCAGCCGTCCCGGTGCGCCGATAGGCGCGCGCGACCCTCCGGCGACGGCGGCGCCCAAAGTTTATTTTTAACCGTTGGTCTATATGATGCTGGCCGATAGATGTGTTTAAATAAAAGATCCTTCGTTTGTCGTCGCTAATGTCTAATTATCTTTCTGAAACGGAGATTAAATGTTTATTTTTTTTATTTATATCTAATACAAAGTATCTATTTCTAAAAATGTCACATATCTAAATTTGTCTTCCAGCTATTAAAATAAAAATTGATCGAACGTATATGAAAATTTTAATTTGAAATTGCACCTTAAAAATCATTTTTTTTAAAATTCTAAATTTATTTATTAATATGATATATGATGTCAAATTATATATGTTAGATATATATAATCTTTTAAAAATATTGTATGAATATAAAATGATAGGCAGTCGACAAGCTTATCTAACTAACTGTGTCTCTAGTTCCAGACACTTGTGTTAAATTTATTGGACTGAACACGCAATTAAGAACCCCACTAAGTGCATTAGCCGCCACAACATGACATTGGAATGGGCCCCACTTCAGAATTAACTAGATATATTTGGTTAAACGTAAAATAACTTGTGAAATATTAACTAATTGTTATCCGTTAATTTTGGATGATTAAATTACATCGTGCGGTGCTTGTTGGTTATGCGGTTGGGGGCTGTTTAGTTTTATTTTGTAAATTGTGGAGGGTGAAATGTAAATATTGTAAAATATGAGATGAGATGTTAAAAATAGATAGCGTACAGGGCTAAAATTGAATTTCCCTAAAAATAGAGAGAAAAAAGAAAAGAAAAAGGAAAATATTCCAAAGATCAGAATGGTGAGTTTAAAGCCCTTTGGGATTTGGGATCAGCTGATGTGGGGGGACCAAAAACACTCCACACTAACGCATCACACCCTTCCATTTGTCACCTTTCTTCTTAGTCCCCGAAATATCCACGTCATCAACACGAGTCGACGTCCCCTAGGCAAAGCAGCAGATCCCACTCGTGGATCGTGTTCTCGTGGGGACGGCCGGGCACTTGGAAGAGATCAACGGACGGCTTGGATGACCGCATAGAAGGATGCGGCGGAGGAATAGTTGTGTAGGAATATGCGACCGTTTGGAATTTGAAATGGATCTCCCTCTCCCGAAAGCGAGCCGTTACGTTCGTCGTTTCCCCTTTTTAATTCTGCATCGTTCCCTATATTTTATTGCCACGTCTACCAGTTTAACTTCGAAGCCCGACTTCTTCTTTCTCTCGGAAACCTAAATCAGATCTATGAATAGGGTTTAGCTACTCAGGTATCGGGATTTCTCGCTTTTAAGGTTGGTGTTGCTCGGTCCATCGGCCATGGTTTGTGGTTCAGATCCAAAATTTGCAAGATTTGCGGCGGCAGTGATCTGTGATTTTTCGATAGGTATGTTGGTGCGTGCTGTCCCTGCTAACGTTCTTGTTTAATTGGCGATCAGGTTTCTAAAGCCGACACCGATTGGATCTCATCTGTTCTATTTAGTTGCCAAAATTAGGTTTATCTAGTCATTATCTTATGATTTCGTTTATTTTTTTCTCCGGAAAAAAGAGATCAGTTTCTTGGTTCATTGAAATGCTTCAATCGGTGTTTTTGAAGCTTTGTAAAGAAATAAAAGGTGACAATGGGCGGAGAGAAGGGTGGTTCCAAAAATGGTGGATTCTTTCACCTCTTTGATTGGAACCGGAAGTCTAGGAAGAAATTGTTCTCCAATTCGCCTGGTGAGTCTACTTGTGTTTATCAATTCTTATGGTAAAAAAAACTCCTTTTTGATTCAAAGTTTGAATATTTCCTTGTGTTCGCCATTTAGAGGGCACAAAGCAAGGGAAGAGAAGCACTGATAATTTGCCAGCAACGCAACTCCATCTGGTGAGTCTGATTTTTTGCTGCTTCTTTTACAGCTTTTTAAAGTCGGATTGGATTATCAATGGGCAAATCATGTTATTTCAGATTGATGATGACCAAGTATTTGCCGTTCCAAGTATCAATGGATGTAGTGACTATAGTTGCGCGTCATCGGTGACCGATGAAGATGGCAATGGAACAACGGCTCCAGGTGTTGTGGCAAGGCTTATGGGTCTTGATTCCATGCCAACATCAGGAGCTTCAGAGCCATACTCCACTCCTTCCTTTGATGCGCGTTCTTTTCACTACAACCAGAGCCAGAAAAGTCCTAACTTTTACACAAATGAAAAATCCAACTATGTTGTTCCCCACAAAGCTGAGGGTTACTTCAGGAAGACCATGGAGACCAGGTCTCAGAAGATGCCCAGCAGCCCCATAGAAAGGTTCCAAAGGGAGATATTACCTCCAAGGATGGGAAAGTCCCTCCCACTAAGCCACCACAAGTTGGTATCGCCAATCAAGAACCTTGGCTTCACATCAGCAAAGAATGCAACAGAAATTATGGAGGCAGCAGCAAAGATTATTGAACCGGGGCTGCAAATACATCCTAGTACAAAAGGGAAGATAAGTTCACCTTCAATTCCTATAAGAGTTCGAGAGCCCAAGGATAACATATCTGCTACAGAAAGGGTGTCGCGAGTGTTACAGCTATCCCGAGCACCTGTTGAGTTGGATGATCCTCAGTTCTCGAGAGGACAGTCCTTAAACAGGAACTGGAATAGGACTGAAGATATTGTTATTGTTAGGTCCTCTCCAGATCCTTATGAAATCAATGGAGCTGGAGCAAGAAGTAAGGGTAAATCTAAATCCGTCTCTTTAGCCATCCAGGCTAAAGTTAATGTTCAGAAAAGGGAAGGCTTAGGCTCATCAAGTAGGAGTACAATAGTTCAGAAGGAGCATGAAGAATACCAAGTAAATCAACCATTCAGGACACAAGCAAACAACCAGAAGAATAAACCACCAAAAAAGCCTTCAGCAGCCAATGTTTCTGGTGTCCTCAGGCAAAACAATCAGAAGCAGAACTGTCAATCAAGCAAAAGCAAATTGAGCGTAAAACAATCGAGTCAGCAACAAGGAAGGAAGATTCCATCAGCAGATCCTTCATCTGGAAAAGACAAGAATGCAAACAAGCTTTCAGGAACTTCAAGAAATAATTGCAGGAAAATCACGGGCCTTGATATGGAAGGTTCATCCTCCAGTAACAAGGATTTCCCACAAAAGAAAAGGTTAATAGAAGGAAGCTTCAGCAGTGAGAATAGTTTGCCTATTTACAGAGGGCTAATGAAAAGACATGAAACGCAAGTTGAATCTGACATGCTAATAGATGAGCACACAAAACGACCTAAGGATAACAGAAATGCCACTGACATCATATCTTTTACATTCACATCCCCGTTGATAAAAACATTTAGTGCATCTCAATCAGGCGGTTTGGTGGTTGACAAATGGGACAAAGGGAAGGGTAGTTGTTTAGAAAATAATTTTTCAGATGTTAACAAGAGTCTATTATCACCAGGATTGAATATTTTAGGTGGTGATGCATTGAGTCATCTCTTAGAACAGAAATTAAGAGAATTGACTTCTACTGAGCTATCCTGCGACTTCCCCAGAACAACAAAGCTCACGGCTTCTGCTCCAACTCTGCAAAATGTAAAACCTTCTTGTAATGGTTTGAACACACGGACAGCACAACACAAGGAGTTCAAACCTATATCATATAAGGATAGACACGAAATTGCAGTTAACTCTGGAGTTTCTTCAACAAATTCTCAGGTGATTGCAATAAATAATAAGCTATTGGTTAAATTATCTTTCACAAATCTTTATCATATCAAAATTGCTTATCTTATCCAATTCTTGTTAGTTTGATATACAATGGGTTACGAATTATTAGGCAAGATATTTCAACAAATAACAACAGGGAATAATTCTTATTGCATAACCAGTAGTGGTATATATTTACACACATACACACAAATGGTACTTGTTGGAGCTAAAAAAAAAAAGGTGAAGCTGTCACCTTAGCGGCCCCTGTAGTGCAACCCTACACTCTCTGGAAGGGAGTAATCACACAAATGGTACTTGTGACTTAGGTCTTTGGCATTCCTTTCCCCCAAGCACACTTGTTAAGTCTGGCATCATAAGGAAAGCAGATTTACATTGTTCAATCTTTCATGTTACATGTCTAATAACTTCAACAAACCAAAAAACATTCTTAGGCAACTTGTTGACAAATAACAGTTGAGACTAACTCTTATATGCACGATTTGTAAATGTCTATATAATTGAAACTTAGATCAAACATATTTAGGCATGCCAACTCTCTTATGAAAAAAATAATGCTTGAGCTAATACTTTAATGCCCAATTGATTTCTCTATATGATCATTAGTATTAAATATTTCTTGGTTAACTGAGAAAACACAAGTGATTGAGTGAGCAAAGTGTTGTGTCTTCTCAAACTATGCATTACATGCATATCCAAAATTCTCCCAGCAACTTTAAATGTCCAATTCCTTTATGTGGTTTTTATTCCAACGTCCAATGTCCTTATGATGCAATAACAATAGCTTTCAAATATATGTTTTGTCTGTTGGACTATACATGATCTTAAGCTCAATTACTTTCTCATTGTGAATCTAGGAATTCTTAAATTCTGATACAGTAATTGCTTTCATTAGTGGGTTAATTGACAAGTGATTTTCTCTATATGATCATTGATATTAAATGTTTCTTGGTTAACCGAGAAAATACAAGTAATTGAGTGAGTAAAGTGTTGTGTCTTCTCAAACTATGCATTACATGCATATCCATAATTCTCCCTGCATTTTTAAATGTTCAATTCCTTTGTGTGGTTTTTATTCCAATGTCCAATGTCCTTGTGAAGCAATAGCAATAGTTTTCGAATATATGTTTTGTCTGTTGAGACTATACATGAGCTTAAGCTCAATTACTTTCTCACTGTGAATCTAGGAATTCTTAAACTCTGATACAATTGCTTTCATTAGTGGGTTATGCTTGTGAACAATACATGAGCTTAAGCTCAATTACTTTCTCACTGTGAATCTAGGAATTCTTAAACTCTGATACAGTAATTGCTTTCATTAGTGGGTTATGCTTGTGAACAATACAAGCAACTTACTCTGAGAAAGATTCTCAGTTTGAAGTTTTTCCAATGGTCATCGTAGTACTATCCGTTATGAGAAAAGTATGCTTCAACCATTGTGACATGTGCCTGATGCCCAAGAATTGAATTGCCTCATCAGTTGTGTTTCATCTTCTCAAGAAACCATCAATTGTAGGGCTTCATTCCTGTGGCAAGTTAAAAGTTCTATTTTAACGCCTAATCCAATTTCAGGCAGTAGAAGTTGAAAACGATCAAAGCAGCAGCGGTAATGCCTGCATGGAACCAAATTACAATCATCAAAGTCCACTCTCCGTATTTGATGCCTCCTTTTCAAGTGAAAGCTGGCAGTTAACGGAGAGCTCAGGAAGTGCATATGGTAAAGCATTGCTTACTGGATATTGTTTATATTTAATTCTTCCGATATTTGACTTGTGCTACTAATTTCTCCAGGAAGCGACCGTACATCATCTGTGAATGCTCGGAACATTGCTCACTTGCATTCAAGTAAATCGGTTGAAGCAGAACCTGAGTTGTTTGATTCAGCTTCTTCTATTGTTAAAGATCACGAGGGTACAACAGCCCATATGAAACCAAACGAGCAGGAACTGCATTGTGTGAGGAAAACATTGTTCCGCAAAGGTTTGACGTCTGAGGATTTAGGCTCATACTACTTAAATGGTGTTGCAGCTTTTGAAGGTGATAATGGATGCCTACAAGAAGAGGTAATAGGTGATAAGGGAAGGAGCAAATTGCTATACGACTGTATCCAAGAATGCTTGGAGTTGAAACATGATCATTATTTTAAAGCAGGATATCAAGCATGGAACAAGGGAACAATGTTGACTAGGAAGGATATGGCACAAGATGTTTATGATGAAATTTCAGGATGGAAATCCATGAGTAACTGGATGGTAAATGAACTTGTGGCACATGACATGAGCACTCACTTGGGATGTTGGCTGGAGTTTGAGATTGAAGCATTTGAAACTGGCAAGCAAATTCAAAGACAGATACTGAGCTTATTGATTGATGAAGTTCTTGTTGATTTCGATATCAAACAACTATCTCAACCTAAGATTCGTTTCATTTAAATTACCTCATTAGCAATCACCAGTACATTGCTAGGTCATATTAATTCAGTTGGGAAGAACGATGCACCAATTTACAAGTGATTGAATTAATGAAATGGTTTGAGTCTGCAACCTCGTTATGATCATCTTCGACCTTTTGCAGAGAATGATGATGCAAAATCGAACCATTTTCTTGATAACTGATGATAATGTAGTGATCAGCCCTATTGTTTTATATGGTGTATTCATTCATCCACTTAGATAGAGAGAAATATAGTGAGCCTCTCTGGTCTCTGGACCATGTAATGAACTATGTTTAATCAGGGCAAAATGTTTCCTTGTAGATGCTGCAAGGGATATGAGCAAAATCCTAATTGGCAGTATGTTATCTCTTTCAAATCCTAATTGGCAAAGTTGAAAGATCCAAGTCTTCTGTGACTATCAATCCTACCATTTTGAATAGTAACAAAAATTTAAAAACAACAAAGGGATCAACCATTTATCAAAGAAGTTCTTGATTAAGACGATTAATTTGTGCAGAACATTTCCGATAGTTCCAAGACTTCTCATAAAAATGACTCAATATTTTTTTTCTTCGGGAAAACAAAGATAGTTGTTTGTCCATGCCAAGGAATAATCATGGACTTCAATCCCTCAGCAGTTACTCCTGCAAGTGAATTAGAAGCAAGTAATTAATCTTCAGCTATTCAATCAAGTTCAGCAAGAGATGAAGCTTACCGCATCTTCGACACCGGTTGTGCATGCAGGCCTTCGAGGTGGAAGCTGATGGTGAGGAGTACGCTGCAGCAACGGTAACACAGAAATCAAATCGACAGATAATATATCAGAAATTTGATATCTTCATATTGGTACTGGCTACAGTTGAGACAAAATATGCATGCCATAAACGTATACCTTCAACTTGGGCTTAAGAGATTCAACAGCGGTTTTTGCCTTTGGACTTGTTCCTTGCTGCGCAAAGGGAGAAATTTCATCTTAAAAATGTGGAAAGTCGGCGAATTTAGTCTTATTAAATCGACCGCCTCAGCCTCAGGACAAGCTTTATTAATAAAGTTGGCATTTCCAATAGTCAACTTTGTTAATCTTTTTCAAAATTGACTTTTGGAATTGTCAACCATTTGATGTCAGCCTTGTTATGTAGAATAGTCAAAGTTGACTTGTTAACTCAATCATCAAATTGCCTCTTTTTTATTTTTGTTAACTAATCATCAGGAAATGAATTATGAAATGTTTTCTCCTTTTTCATTCAGAAAAGACAGATAAAAGGAACAGCAACAATTACAATGACCACACATGTTTCATTCTTTTTTGCAAGACAAGTAGCAATGTTCTAAAAACTCATTCTAACCGAAGTGAGAGATCCTGTTGATTTTGATGATATGATTGCAAACTCTCTTAATATAACTTCAATTGTTGGCATAGCTAAATAGCATCTTCTTTGTTAGCATGTGAATTCAATTTAATTGACAATTCATGGTTAATACAATCGAGAAGTAAATACCTTGCCAAGGACCCAGTCAGCAGAATCAAAGTAAGCTCTTTCATGGTCCTGCATCCAAACAAAAACAAAAGAAAAGAGAAATCAAATGTTTAGGTCTCCAACTGTTCACTTAGTCAATTCATTTTGAAAAAAAAAAACAAAAAAAAAAGCATTTTTGTGCAGTCGGTGTGGACAATTTCGATCTTACATTTCAAGCAAAAATGAAACCAAACGTGATATAAAAAATTTTCTTAAACGACAGTGACACAGTAATCACTTCCATGGTAAATTTCAATCAGAAGGCTCAACTATGAGGCAAAATCTAGCATGCCAATTTCGAACCTCAGACCCACCGAATTATAGTAAATCAAGAACAATGCAGAATCTTAAATGAGCTTGCTTAAAGATGAAGTTAGGAGCATCTCAAAATATCAAAGACTTGCCTTGGAGATTAATGGCTTTTTGGCTACAATACCTCCATATCTTTTCTCCAATAGGACCTAAGACAAAATACCAAACAATATGCAGTATAAGATTGGAGATTGATGGAAAGACTTGTCAGTTTAATGCAGCGAGTGAAAGCATAGAAGTAGCACAAAGGTTCTTCATCCAAAAGTATCTATCGAATCCAAAAGAAACCCTTATCGAACCAAGATTATTTACACAGCTCTTTTTCAGTTTGAAATTCAATAATATCAGGCAGGATTTTGGAAGTGAGAAAGGCAGTAACCAAGCTTTACCACTTCCAAAATCAAAATCATTACATGCCAAAGAACCAAAAGGGAGGCACATAGAAGAACAAGCATTACCTCTTCGCCTTGAGGAGCTATATTCCCTTGATTGCAGCCTGCCATGGATTCTGAACAGCCAAGTTTTTCACAAAATCTCAACCCTAGACTTGCATCAAACAGGGGATGCAAGAGAGCAGAGCGAGCACCTTGGGACAAGAGAAGAGAAGGGAAAGGAAGAGGATGAGGAGGCGAGAGGTGGGTGAAGCAGAGGCAATGGGCAATCAACACAATATAGAAGCACGCCGCACGAGGGGAGAAAGAAAAAAAAAGAAGAGAAAAGGAAAGGCAAAAAAAAAAAAAACAAAGGAAAGATGGTTTGAGTGTGGGTTAGATAGCACACAATTGGTGGCATGGGATGAGATCGAGTTAGATAGCAAATCCAGTGCGTTAGATGCGCCATGCCAGATTTGCCCACCCTATGCTGCTGCCTCACGTGCGAATCATTTCTTCTTAGATTCGATCAAGAAATAGAATGGACATTGTGTTTCCCAGCCGACACCAATCAATTCAATCCTTTGCCATCTTGTCGATTCGAGAATCAAGATTCTAATAATAGATTTTAGATTTAATTTTTAACGGATGCATAATATTATGTTTAATATCTGATCTCCCTGTACAAAGTAATAATGTGCCCTCTTGATTTATCTATCTCTATTTTACCGTAAACTGAATAACTTTTAACTCTAATAGTAATACACTTCTATAGTAGAAAGATAATCTTAGAACGTTGGCTTGGCTGTCAAATGATGAGTCACTCGTTCTTTTAAATCTACTTTAATGATCAATTAAAAACTTTCGTAGAATCGAATCATTCATTTCAGAGATTAATCAAGATTCTCCATCTATGTATCTTAGCTATCGTGCAAATTATTCTTCCATATCTCGCGTGTACTCAGCTGTTCATGGCCGTTTCCAACTATTACTCTGAGATTGTTAAACTATTTTTTTTGTCCACACAAATTTTGACTGGAATTGATCTGAAGAACGAGTTTAATGCGGTTCGAATTAAGAACTTGAATAATACACTGATTGTAATAAATAAAACCTTGTAGTTTATAGAAAATCGAATATATGTTAGAACATCCCTTTCCTTGGTGACAGGTAGGTAGGTGTTTGCTCTCTATCATACGTATGGTTTATCTGATGGACTGAGAGAGAGAGGAGAACAAAAAAAAAAAAAAAAAAAAAAAAAAAGAGTATCAAATAAATGGAGATCAATCTTTAATTTATGATTTAGATTTCTGGATTTCTAATCTTTAATCGAGACAAAAAGCATCAACCCAATTTCTGGATTCTTTTTATGAATCGAGAGCACTTCTAATTTTTTAAAACCATAAAAATGCACCTTTTGTCTTAAGATTACTCCTAAAATTAGTCTAATTAAAAAATAAATAGATACTCCTCGAATATAATATACTATGAGTGATTTAAACCATGCTTTGAGAACCTCTCTAATCTCTTATTAAACTATAATCAAGAAAAAAAAAAAAAGCATATCTTTTGACACATCATATCTCAATCCAATCTCCTACCCTAATTGAGGACCACTCAGCGCCGACAGAAGAAGTAACAACGACTGTACAAAAAACAAGGCATCAGATGGCTTTTTAAACAATAAAACAAACGCACTGAATTAACCGCGTCTATTTTTATAATTCCTTTTTTTTTGGTTAAAAAGAAAAAGACGTTGAAATCGAATACTTTTTGAAATTTTATTTTATTTTAATTAATCCTTTTTGACCTACTACTCCTGCTTGGGCGTTACGCAGCTGCAACACAGAGAGAACAAATGCAAACGACTTCAATTAACTAATAAATATTGATGAATAAACAAATCGTGTGGGTTGGATTTTAATTCTATTTTAATCCACCTCTTTGGTCGTTTGAAACCCTGCTTTGTCTTCACGCAGCCGCAAGCGGAAGCATGCATTTCTATTTTCTGCCACCAAACGCCGGAGCAAAAGTTTTTGGATGGCCTTTTAGTGGAGCAAAACAGAGGCTGGTTACGTTTTATTTTTAATTGAAATGTTCGAACTTTGCCGATTAATTTTAACGATAGATGACTTTCTTTTTGATTTACTTATTAAACAAATCCAGTGCCTAAGTTATATATATATATTCACAAAGTCAATTTTAAAGATAGATAATGATGCAGCCTTATGAGCTTATTAAGTCCTAGCTAGCCTGGATAAAATTTTCTTAACAAATGATTGATTGGTCTAAGAATACTTAGCTGATCGATTGTTTGGTGGGAGCACTTTTTGATTTATTTAGTGTCCGATTAAATTTTTTTATGAGATCAAATAGATCATCTTAGTATTAGTCGACATAAGTTGGATACTTAATCTCAGCTAAAAAAATGTTGATTTTCAACCCTGATGCGTTGGTAAGATGGGATGAAGGTTCAAATTGATGATAAACTTTTATGTGACTAGACTGAGCACTTATTTATTTCTAGAATTAGTTACATCGTAAAAATTAAATACATGAATTAAAAAAAAATTAATCGCTGCGTGATATTCATTCCATTTGAAATTTGAAATTTCTCATTCTTGCATGTTTTACTACTATATATCTCACTTGTTATAACATGGAATTGATTACCTATTTGATTCACTATTAAATAGAATTCATTGGGTAATTGAAAGTTGAATATGAAGTTGTTGTGGTATTTTTGCGGACTTAGTTTTTTTTTAATTTCAGTTTTTTGGTAATTTATGTATCATTATTTTAATATATTAATTTTAGAGGTGACCAGTTTGACTTATAAAAATTTCCTATTTTGATTTTTACTAAACGACACATCTAATTTCTAAAATACCATTTCTATTTAATCCCTAAATTTAAATGAAAAATACATTTTTTATTTAAATAGGATAAAACTAAACATAACTGGATCAAGGGAAAAAAACAATTGTTTCATCAAGGATTTCATAGAAAATTCATGGACGACACTTTATTTTTATTTTTTTTAAAAAAATAAGTCATTAAACTCATGTCAATCTCTTACATTTATGGATATTTTTATTTATTTTTGAATATTTATTAAAACAATTCTAAAATACAAAAATAATAAAAATTAAAAATCTTTAATTTTTTTATTA
>JBBPFP011082485.1:0-12387 GCA_037974795.1 Kaempferia galanga | reverse complement strand
CAATGGGTCTAACTTGAGTCTAACTCAAAATGGACAAATCCAAATTAGACTCAACACATTAGTGTAATAGTTCATCATATGAACCTAACATGCCTAATCAATTCATAATTAGCTCTTAGGACTAATACCAATACAAGGAGCCCAGGGAGATCTTGGATAGCATGCTCAAGTGATTTCCCTTAAGTAAACAATCATAACTTAACTACTGCTACCATCACAAGTTGATATGTTTTTGGATGTCTCAATAATTATTATTGCAAATGATTGATTCTCACTTTTCTTAAAGGAAAAGTATAAGAAAAAAATGTTGCAATGGATATGAATATTTAATCACTCACAAAGACAAAGATGATGACTTAATGTTGGTTGGAGATGTTCCTTTATGCACTAACTTATGTGTCTTTAAGAAACTATTCCTTTTTCTTGTTAATTAAAAATAATCTCTTTAATTGATATTCATAGAATATTTATATTTTCTTGCAAAAGACTAAGATAATGAAAGAATCAGAAACTTAGAATCAAGACAACAAGAAGTCAACCAGTTATACAAAGAGGTACAAATAAAACTTGAGCATTTACTTCATAAAACTAATTGTTTTGTCTAAATTTATAGATGTCAAATAAAAAAAAGGAAAGACTATATATATATATATATATAAAAGAGCATCATCATTAATTTTATTGATTTTAATACTTAAAAATTTTTTTTTAATAAAGTTTCAATAAATTTATCAAACTAATACCTTCTTTAGCTAATATCAAATGTAATATCTGATATAAAAAATCAACGTACATAAATTTTAAAAAATCCTTACCAAGTTTAATTTATGAGTCAATAGCACTAATTTGTCCATATTTATGCATTTACACATGCAACACCCTAATTTTAATAAAGTTTCAATAATTTTATCAAACTGATAAAAAAATTGTAATATAATATATTTAGACATTTTAAAATTTAAAACTTAACTACAACATATAAAAATTATATATTATAGCAGCAACTTAACTAGTACACCGTAAAAACACACTAAAAAATCTATTCAAGGTAAAAAAAATCTTAAGAATTCAAATATTATTTTTATTTTCTCAAAATTTGTGAAAATTTGAGCATAAAAATAGTTAGAGCAGGGAATGAACAACTACATTTACTTCCCTTAACCATATTGCTTATTGCAGGTTACCTACAAATAAATGCCTGATAGAACACATTCTAAACATTCAACGACAGCACATTCGCATCATAATCCAAAAATGGCAAGTAAATGCATTGCCAAACAATAAATACAACGACACCAAGAGATTGGACCGCAAACAACCATGACAAATTTACATTGAGAAATTCGACAACACTGCTGGAACACATTTCCAGCAGGCGGTATTTAGTTTCATCTCCTAATAGAAAAGTTAGGAACCACCACGCGAAAAAAATTCTTTAGGACAGACAGATGGTTGCTCCGCCAGTCGCTGAGAATAGAACCAAAAGAAGATCAGTGACAATTGCTAAACAGTAATGCAACATTTTCATTGTCATGGACATTTTATCGGTCTCAGATTCGATACATCACCTGACGAAGATCATCAATGGCAATCGAAAATCCATGGCATAGCCACCTGGCACTGAATGCAGCAATATAGATTGTGGAACAAAATGAGTAAAACAAAATATCAAAGCCATCTGGGGCATAATGCATCTCAAAATAATAAAGGTATTATGAAGTTCGATTTTGAATCAGTCAGAAGTATTGCACACGGTATATATAGTATGACATGACAAAATAAATATGTTCAGAATGAAACTTATTTCCTCATAGAGAAGATTGATGCAGCTTAATTTGACCATACATTCAGCAAACTACGAATTACTTGATGATAGTTGGGATCTCTATAATACCATTATTAGTTATTTATGGAATTTCTATAATAGATGCAATCACCCTCATAACTCTCTGTGTCGCTCCATATCACTTTATATTTCATAAATTTTGTTCTGTTTACTTACATTGTATATATTTTTTTTCCTTAGCTATTGTATACAATGTATCAATTCCGGGTGGCAAAGAAATTGATAATGGCAATATGAGTTATACAATAACATTGAAGCCCATTACAATTGTGAGGTTGTGAGAAACTAGATGTGATAATAAGAATATTAGTTTACAAAAGATGCGAGTTGATTTTCTCCCAATGGTTCCATTTTATCTATTACATCATTATCCCCCAAAAATTGTAGTTAGATGGGAAAGAGTGTGTGTAACTTGAATGACACGAGGGAAAAGAATATATTACCTTAACTTAGCCAATCGATTCTTACAACTTGCAGCAGCATGAGAATTATAGTCCCTTAGGAGAACAGAGAATAGGCCATCCTCGTTACCATTGCCTTGAAAAAAGAACATAAGCATTGTCATATACAAGTTGGAAGAGTTTGATCATAATACATAAAATTTGTAAAGCAGCCAAGGTAGTTATTTCTTTAATAACAAGTATCCACTAATGAAAACTGTATCGATAATATAATCCTAGTAAGAAGTAGAATTGACTCTTGCTTCATGCCAATTGGCACACCCTTTTGCAGAACTAACCACACAATGCATCATGGCTTAGTCTAGACACTACACTTAGCAACACATGACAGATTAGAGTATTAAAACTATCTTGTTATCGTAGAAGAGCTTCAGAGAATATGAGAAAGAAGAATTAGTTCTGTTCAATTATGAGTATATTTGGTTTCATAAGCGGCTTCTTACAAGATTCTAGAAAACACAAAAATGTTAGGTAAGCCAAACTAGTAACTGGATCCTCGTCAACCATAAAAGAGTACAATAAATAATTTCTCCTTAAAAGAGGAAGTTGATAGTTGCTCACCTAGAGTCGCCTTCCCTAGTTGCCCACTTATAAGCTCACTGTTACGAAAACATACATATCCATCTCTGGGACACATGGTTTCATATTTCGTATATATTTTCTCTTTGACTATAAGGTTAACAAACACCTTTGTGTGTGCATTAGGACGAATAAGAACACTGAAAATTTGCTTCCCAGTCCATAATTCAACAGGCTGCAAAGAACATAGAAATATGTTAACAAGTGACCAGCATATTAATAAAATTAATTAAAAAAGCTAGGCCAAAGCAATCAATTTGGAACAAGTAATCCCTATGTTTGAACAAGAAGGGGAAAAGTAGAGGAAAAGACTGAAGTTTTAACGAGAAAGCCCTATGTTTCCAACCGAGGTTGAGAAAATGAACTTTAGAAACAGTCATAGCGGAGTAATTGTTGTATCCTAAACTAGGGCTTAAGCAAGAATCTTGCCTTCATAATGGCTGGTACAGGCAAATCAACATGATCCATAGCATCACCCATGTAGCAGCACATTAGAGAGAATGCAGCTCGATCAAAGAAGGTATCTTTCTGCGTAATCAGAAATGAAGCCTGAGTGGAAGCGACTAATGACTCCGGATTCTTTCTAGTGCACAAGTAATTTTGAACCTGTGAAGCAGCAAGACATAGGTTCAACAACATTCTTTAAAATAGACATGGAATTCTAACTAGAGTGCACATCAACAAAAATAAAAATATGAGTAAGGCAATGAACATAATCACACTAGATTACACCACCTCAATATCACCAATGTGCAACATGTTCTTCTGAAACTAAGGTTCGAAAGAATAGAATAATCAACATGTATCGCCCATCAAGCAGCATTAGCTGCTTAGTTGAGTTAGAATCTTGCCAACATTACAACTGGCTTAATATTCATACGGGTGAATAGAAGTACAACAACAATCATGTCCTATCCCACTAGATGGAGTCATCTATATGGATCTTTTTATGCTATTGGACTCTATCCACTATCATCATTTATATTTAAATAAATTTTATATCGTTGTCTTTTTTTTTTTGTAAACCTTTTCCTTATTTGATGTGCATATCTGTCATAGTTTCTAACTATAACATTTATTGGTCATCCATGTGTATGTCCGTACAATCTTAAACGTGTCTCCTGGGTTTTTTCCTCAATAGGTGAACAAAAGTACAAACAAAATCAGACGTGTGATAATTTTTCAGTGAGAAACAGTTGTGCCACTAGTACACAACACACTTCATTATCTCAGGAAAATGTCTTAGGATGCATTTGCTTCATGAATTTTCTCTTTCAATTTACCTCTGCCATGAAATGAGAAAATGGAAATGAAAAAGAAAATTAAAAGAAAACTTCCATGGCGTGTAGCACAAACTCCAGCATTGTTTGGGGCACACTACCAAATCAGAATGATTTAGCAATTCAACCATGTACATTGTAGTGCACTCCGCATAAAGTACACTGTAGAACTAAAAAGACCAAATAACATGCTTTCCAGGAGAAAAAGGATACCATGCGAAGATCAAGTAACCCATTCTGAACAGGCCTCAAATCCAATGAATTCCTTATCTTCTCGCCAGAGAACGCGCTAAACCTAATTCTCGTTCTGCGCAAATCACAAGAAACAGTTTAGACCACCCAGTTCGGAGCCAATAAGCAAAATTTTCAATGAACTGAAACTATGCTATAAGATCATACATCCGCCGAGGGCAGCGCACATCCTCAATGCAAGGTTCTTCTGTGCACCGTCGCTTCTCTTCCCTCCGCGCCATCACAGGGGAAAGGGGCCGAAGTAATTTCTCCAGATTATAACAGACAGGGTTCTTTCTTCGAGGCGGTGCTAGTTTCGTGTAGCGCCGGAAGTAACGTTCCCCGCTGAATAGCCCTCAGCGAAATCAGGAGAGAAGCGGGGCGGCAACCCTCAAGTAGCTCGCCGGCGGTTAATTAATTGGAGTTTTTTGCTGTTACAAAATCGTCCTTTATATTATCATATACACATATAGAAATTAACGGTTATCTAACGATTTATTTTAATTGAAAATTAATAATAAATATATATGGCTTATTCTGAAGATAAAAGATATTTAGAATAAAATATCTTTTATTTGGAAAAAAAAATCCATGTTTTATAATTTTACCATAAAATGACCTTTTCTCCAGTTTATCAAAATTTAATTAATTAAGAAAAACCAAGAAAATTTATATTGATTTGGAATTCTAATAAAAAAATAAATTCTATAAAATGACTTTGTAATAACATTTTAAAATAATCATTAAGGATTATACAAATAATAATATTTTTATCAAAACAAAAAATATAGAGTTATCTAAAAATTAGTGTGTATATATATATATAAACATTTAAAAAAAACTTGAGGATATATTTAAGGATGAAAACTGAGAAATATACTATTTTTTTCCCTTAAGAATTCAAATGATAAATATTATTTTCTCAAAATCGGTAAATTTTGACTATCAAAATAGTTAGAAAAGGAAATGAACTATTACAATTATTTCCCTTCACCATATTGTTTATTTTGGGGGGTTTTTACAAATCAACCCCTAACATAACACATTTTACACATTCCATAGGAAACAACACAACATTTTGATTCCAAAATCCAACACCGACACCCAGGGATTGACCTGTAACGAGCATGACAAATTGAGAAATTTAATAACACTGCTGGACCACATTTTGGCACCGAGGGATTTAGTTGGATCTCTTAAGTGCAAAGTTAAGAACGGTGCGAAAAAATTCTCGAGGATGGATAGGTGGTTGTTCAGTCAGTGCCTGAGAATAGAACCAAAAGAAGATCAATGGCAATTGCCAAACGGTAATGCAACATTTGCAATGATTCGATAAGTTACCTGATGAATCAGGACAGTAGATGGAGTCATCCCTGGCACGGTATTCACCTCTATCACCATGACCTGCCAGTAGAATGATTAGGTAGGCATTGGAATGACAAACATGCATGCGTAAGCCCAAAAAAGAGCCTTACTGTTCCATTTACTTTTGGTGAGATAAATGGTATGGTGTATCAGTCCAAATGATGATCTTTGAAGCAAACAGATTGAGTAAAAACAAGAAGATTTACCTCCCCAGTGTGTACATTAACAAAGGCATCGATGCGTGAAAATCCTTCCAAATATAGAGTATTTGCTATTATTTCAACTCGCCGTTTACATGCTGCCAAGGCTTCTTCACTGTCAAAGTTAACCAAACATTGAAGGTAGGAAGACCCTCAAGAACATTGTGTCTTATTATATAGAAAATGCATGAGTTTATTGTTAAGTAGGTATAGCTAGTGATATTAAGATCACTTTTAATTTTAATTGTGTAAACTAAAGTTCTCTTTGGTGTCTATCCTCACTCCTCCAATAATTACATAACTTATTAGTATTAGTTTGTTGTAAAACCTAAACCGCATGAATTCTAGACAATCGAAATAAGAATTCAAATAGGAAAAATAAGAACGAGAAGATCTAGTTTCATTGAAAAAATGGCATAAGATATAACCATAAATAAAAACGACATGGAACCTAATTGAAGAACTATTATCCTTGTCCTTTAACGTCGTCTGGAAGATCCCGAGGAAGAAAAAGAAACGGAAGCAAACAAGGAAGATCTCCCAAGGGGCTTAGGGTGACGATGCCAAAAAGCTTCTTATCAATGGGGAACAAGAAACCAGGTCAAGATAATCTTTCTAAACCCTTGGGAACTTCCCCTTTATATAGGAATCCAATCTGTTAAACCCGCATCCAATAACTCAAACCCAATAAACATAAGTTACATGACTTTAAAAGGTCGGATTGTATTCACATGTTCAACTTACAAATAAGCCCACTTAATAGGAATAATAAAATCCAACAATCTCTCTCATTTGGGCTACATGTGAGTTGTATGTAAAGTAAAAATAAAATTTTAGTTGATATCAAACTTTATGGGTACAAGATACCCTGTAAACAATTTGATTCATTAACTTCTTTGGTATATGATTAAAAATGTTATAGCTACCATATATGATCACAACAAACCCCAACAATACAATACCAATGTCATCAATGACATAGATCAAGATATGGATGTATAGTGTGGAAATTATATGAAATGTGATAAGTACATGTCAATTACCAACTGGTCCAAAATGACCCAAAAGGCTTGATCATATTTGCTAAAACTTTATGCTAAACTGCACCAAGAAATCATGATCCAAGCCTTATGATTCTAAATGGAATCTATATCATATTTACAAACATCAAATGCTAAACAACAGTAGTATATCATGATATTTTATTTCAGAGTGAATTAAATAAACAAACAAAATTCCCATTAATGTATTGAACTTCATATACGTACAATAATCAAAATATAATGTTTGTATTTATTATCAAATATAGAGCAATACAATAAATATAGACTCCCACTAGATGAGTTCTTCAATAAGAATGACTCTTATATCTACAACATACGTATAAAATACCTTAGGCACCAAGCCTTTGGTGAGTGGATCGGCCAAATTGGCAGTTGTGCTAATGTGCTCTGAACTCTTTTTTTAACTGCCAAAAATTTGATGTCGATGTGCTTAGACTTCGACGAACTACGGTTGTTCTTGGCATAAAGTTCTACGACTTTATTATCACAGTAGATTCTCAGTGGCCTGTCAATGTCATCAACTATCTGCAATGTTGTGATGAAGTTCCGTAGCCAAATCCCGTGATTAGACGCTTCATAGCATGCTACCAACTCTTCCTCCATACTAGAAGTGGCTATTAGCGTCTGCTTTACGTTCTTCCAAGATATAACCCATCCATCAAGCATAAAAATATAGCCTGAAGTGGACCTCCTGCTATCTAAGCATCTAACAAAATAGGAGTCTGAATATCCAATCACCTCCAGGTGATCTAATCTCCAATACGTGAGCATGTGCCCTTTGGTTCTTTGCAAATATTGCATCACTCTCTTTACCGCTTTCTAGGGTGATAGTCCTGGGACTAACCTATCTGCCTAACATCCCCACTACAAAAGCTATATCTAGTCAAGTACAAACTTGTGCATACATGAGACTTTCCACTGCTGACGCATATGAAAATTGTTCCATCTCCTTTATTTCAAATTCAAACTGTGGACATTGCTGCAAGTTGAACTTGTCACCTCTTGACACAAGTGTGTCACCAAGTATACAATTCTGCATGTTATACCTCATAAGCACCTTTTCAATAGAGGCTTGTTGTGAAGTTCAAGAATACCTCTTAAATAATCACGACCTAAAACAAAAGATATTTTACTAAGATCTTTCATTTCAAAATTACGCAAGTAATATATCGTTCACGTACAAAACAAGCTAACAAACTTGCTCCCACTGAACTTGACATATTGTACTAATTAACGAGATTCTCTTTAAATCCAAATGAGGTAACCACTTAATCAAATTTCCGCTACTACTGATGAGATACTTGTTTTAAACCATAAATGGAGTTCTTTAATCTACATAAAGAGAATCTTTTAATTGATTAAAGAAAACCTAATTGATTAAAAAGAAATTTAATCGATTAAAAAAACCATCTCAATCGATTCAAAACAAATTTAATCAATTAAAAACCAATCTTAATCGATTCAAACTAATTATATCGCAAGGCTATTAATCAATTGTCCTAATCGATTGATAGCATCGAATCAATTGACCGATCGATTACGAACGGTTCTGCTAGCTAATTTTGGCTTGCCAATCGATTGACCGACTAAGTCAATCGATTGAATCTCACGATTTGACCCAAAAATTAGGTTAAACGCAGTGGTTCTTCCGCCGTTCTTTGTGTTCTACAAAGAACTACGAAAAACATGGGAAAGCAAGCCTTTCCTAGGTTTTCATATAAGAGTTTTCAACGATCAAACATGGTATATACTAGTAAATCCTAATCTAGCATCAACACAATAAATTGAAGAAAAACACTAACTTTATTGCCACGAAAAAGATGAAACAGTGCCTTGGCTGTAATACCACATGTTAGTTTGTTGTAAAACTTAAGACGCATGAATTCTAGACAACTGAAATAAGAATTCAAATAGGAAAAACAAGAATGAGAAGATTTAGTTTCATCGAAAACATTGCACAAGATATAAGCATAAATAAAAATGACAAAGAACATGATTGAAGAGCTATTATCCTTGTCCTTTAACGTCGCCTGCAAGATTCCAAGGAGGAAGAAGAAGAAGAAGCGGAAGCAAACGGGGAAGATCTTCCAAGGGGCTTAGGGGTGACGGCGAAAAAAAGCTTCTTGTCAATGGGGACAATAAACTAGGTTAAGATTATCTCTCTAAACCCTTAGGGACCTCCCCTTTATATAGATATCCAATCCGTTATCAGCCCATAGATAATAACAGATTGGTTAAAAGGTTCTACACATTAAATCCGCATCCAATAACCCGAACCCAATAAACATAAGTTAGATCACTTTAAAGGATCAGATTGTATTCACATGTCCAACTTACAAATAAGCTCACCTAATAGGAATAATAAAATTCAACAATTAGTTGTATTTCCACCATTTTGGTACCATTTTAATATATTTTCTCTCATTTAGATCTTATGGAATTGCAGATGCTTAATACAACTAAAAAGAAGGAAAAATTTGGGTTTTTGATATATGGCACCTAATCAACTAAATGGTATAAGCTGGTTCTTAGCTGCTATAGTCGCTCACGAAGTACTAAGAATAAGTTAAAGGTTGGATGCTTTCACTTAAAATCTAGTTGGCTGATAGTAAAAGCAAGTTAAAGGTTGGATGCTTTCACTTAAAAATATGGCTGGTTGTTAGTAAAAGGAAGTTAAAGGTTGGATTCTTTTACTTGAGAATTTGTCAGGTTGATAGTAAAAGGAGGTTTTGATTTATTTTATTTTTAGTTTTGGTTTAAAATGAGAACTCACAGATCTACCATACATAGAAGATTCCAAGTTATGTCCACCCAACAAAAACTCATCTTAACTTTCAGTGTCAGTTTTAGACCTCCATTAATAACCACTTCATATGGTTGTCGAATATATGTTAAAAAAAGAACCAATCTTAACTAGTTTCGAATAATACCACTTAATTTAGGCAGCACATGTAATTTCCAATATATTATTTTATTTTTATCATCTTTAGAAATGACAGTACGACTGGGTCTAACACCTTGACTGATCAGAATCCAATCAGATATCAACAGGGGATGGAGACTTTGAACCATGCTCCATAGAACCATTTTATTTCTTTTCATCTGATTTCTCAATTATCACATAGATCTAAATTGTCAATCAAAGGGGCTGGAAATTTCATGTTTTATTATCAATTGTGATAAACCATGTCAATGTTTGGAAAAAAAAATTATAAGTAACTAAAAACAAGAGTTTCAGATTGAACCTGATTATTGTTGCTGGAGGTGGTGTCAAGTTGATGCCCGTACCACCTGCAAAATAAATGCATAGTCTAACAGTCAATTGTCAACAAAAATCATACCCCTGGTGCATATTATAGAATAGCATATTTGAGATGTACACTATTTGACCACTTTATAACCCAACAAAGTAAAGTATATGCTGAGGACCAAATAATATAAATAAATGATATTGTAGAAATGATGATGCCTTTCAAGCTAAGAGAGAACCCTTATGCTTTGTTTGACTTAAATTACTAAGGCCATAAAATTTTAAATGCACACCAAAGCAATCACAAAAGACTCAAAGTCCTCCATTTTAGTTGTCTACTCTTTAACTCATTAAAGATAAATATCTCCATGTTTGATAACAGATCTAAGAAATCTAAGGCTCTTGCACGAGTCTCCTATCAATTTGTCTAAAACATTCCCTTTCTTTTCTCATTGTTAAAATTATATGTTATGTCTAGATTTAGTTTTAATCGACTTAAAATTTTATGTTTCTTTATGATACCTGAAAATAGAAAATTGGAAAGTTTTATTTAAATTTATTGAATAACATTCGTAAATAGCATATATGAAAATCATGTCTTAAGGGTAATGTTCAACTGGCATGTTTTGATATGTTTAGCAAAGGATTTTAAGTTTGGTATTTGCCTATGTTACTCATTTGTGCGTGAGTTTGCAGGGGTTTTGTAACATGCACATGAAAGTAACATGCATATGAAATTCGTTGAACTTGTGAGTTGGGATGTTGACTTGACACGGCTCAAGGCTCAAGAGGTCCACTGGAGTTTGGAAACAGGTGATATGGGACATCCAAAGGACCACAGAACGAGGAGATTAGAATTGTTAAGATAATTTTGACAGAAGTTGCTAGAGATGAACTTCATAGGTGAAGTGAAGAATGACATATAAAGCAAGTCGTGGGCTTGGTGCGTGCAAGAGATTGAAGGACCTAGTGCAAGATGGACTCTTGGATGACATAAAACTGATACAACCAAAAGACTCTGAACTGTAAGAAATTGTGTTGACTTCTAATTTTGGTTTATGATTTCAAGTTAGACAAGCTTGATTGAGAGCTTTCACAAGGGAACATGAATTCCAATTTGTAGTCTAAGCATAAGCTTGATCTCAAGGATTGCGAGGGCTTATGAGGTGTAAATTAAGTAAAATCAGATATCCAATTCACTTATGTTTGTTCCAGATGTTTGTTTCAATCGACTGGATACTTAGTCGATTGCCTGAGTTGACTCATGTGATTGTTCAGCTAGTTGAATTAATTGCATAGGTATCATCCTACTCATCATACTTGAGACAATTGAATCATGGTGGAGTTCAACTAAATATAAATCGTTGGCAAATAAGCTCATCAAGTAATAACATTAACTTATCTGAATAAGAGTCGAGTTGATTGATTCCAATCAAAAGTTATCTGAATGAGCTATCTTTTCCTGTACCTGAATGCTCCCTCATTACTATCAAGCCAACCAAGATGGACCACAATTGCAACATAGTATCCATTCTATAGATGGATCACATATGTAGTTGTAGAAACCAAGAAAAGTTAATGAAACCAAGTTTACGAATGCAATCCATGTCCAACATCCCTACCCTAACTACACTGCACGAAATTGATTTGTCAGAAATGCTTACTTTACCCAAGTTACTCAAGATGAGAGTACTGGAATGGAGTGTCCATGATTCCTATGAGAAACAATGTAAAATATCTTTACTCATGGGGTCTAACCCTAATAAATGATCAAATAAGAAGACAGGTTAAAATGGTATGAACTGTTGGTGCCCCAAGCTGGTTTTGATGTGACCAACAAAGTTAGGTTAGGTAATGTGTTTTCTGATCCTTGTGTCTAAGTGTGCAGGAGCTTAGGAGCACAAGAAGTCGAGCGG
Source organism: Kaempferia galanga (assembly GCA_037974795.1). NCBI lineage: Eukaryota > Viridiplantae > Streptophyta > Magnoliopsida > Zingiberales > Zingiberaceae > Kaempferia > Kaempferia galanga. The sequence goes on along the minus strand of JBBPFP011082485.1, from coordinate 195 downwards.
AAGACGCAGTGGACGAGAAGGATGGCGCGGGAGAGAGTCAACGGGCTCGGCGCATCCGAGGGACGCGGAGGCTATAGAAGAGTACACCGGCGGACGAGACGGATGTGTGCGATGTTTTGAGAGACGAAAATCTAGGGAGGAAGACTGCCCGAGGAGAAGGGCGGAAAATAGGTTCGGGTGAGTCCTATTCCGGAT